>NJDC01010332.1:0-19122 GCA_002245475.1 Calephelis virginiensis | reverse complement strand
AATAGTAGCAGTCGGTTTTTACAATTTTACTGCGCTTAATAATTTTTATTATACTACAATTTATTTAGTATTACAATCTAGATTGAAAACTTCCGCCACTCGAACATATTAACATAACCTCTTTAAATCTTTACAATAACTAAAACATAACCCTCTATTACACAATAAGATAGAAACAAAAGGAAATAAATTACAAGCGGTTTTGATAAACATCGGAAGAGAAAGGCTGAGATTTTTGGTACGATAATGAATTTTTTAATCACGACCGTACGTCGCACAATGTGGTATTAGCATTTATATGATCATTTGTACTGTTTCGCGAAAATGACCGAACCCACAACTAGTTCAAAATTAATTATCTGTGCCAAAGTGACTAGCACCGTTACTTTTTTGTGTGAGAGATCAGCGAACAATCACACGCCTCCTGATGGTAAGAAACAGCCGTGGCCTTTAGACACCATAGATGTTACAGGTGCGTCGCTGTCCTAAGAACGGAATATAAGGCCTATTGTGCAAGTTTAACCGAAACACTCATTATGACGATTAAGGCGGCAGGAATAGGTAAAGCAGATCTCTACCCGGAAACATTGCTGCGCAGGTCCCTACCGCCAGTGATTTTGTTGGTAATAATCAATATTTTAAGTTGTACTCGCCTTTTACGAGCTACTTGGCAGAGAAGCAGATTGTCTATTCTACTTACCAGACCCGGATCCACATGGTACATACTAATTGTATCATAATATATGCAGCAAAATGCCCAAGCTGCATACAAACATACATACATATCTTTAAGCCAAGACCCTCACGGGGTAGATAGAGTATCTAGTGCCAGACTTCACGATCCTGACAAACCTGTCTGGCTTCCTTCACATTCATTACCCTTTTCATACAACCATGCCGGTTTCGGAGACTCTTTACACCACCCTCGGATAATATCCGAGTGATCTGATCTTGAAATGTCAGCCTTGGTCTCCCCGGGTACGTACATCCATCCACATTCGCATTGTATATCTGCTTTGTCAATCTTTCATCTGTCATTCTTTCGAACCGGTGCCCTTTCGCATTTTAACATTAACACTTTCTTTCAATCCCACTCTTTCTCGGATCTCACTGTTACGAATACGTTCAGCGAGCGTTACAACACAGATTTTCCGTAGCGTTCTCATTTCGACCGCATTTATCCTACTTTGAAGCTTTTTCAGACATACCCAATTATGCAAAGCGCGTCTAGCTTTTTTAATCAAAATCTCGCTTTGAAATATCTTACCCAACTCTCCATTCACACTATACCCTGCACACACTCTCCTCTCTACATCTGCGGTGTTCTTATATCCCTGCTAAAAGCGCAACCAAGATATACAATTTCATTTACTTGCTCCAACACTACATCATCAAATAAAACTCTTACATATTTTATTTCACGTGAATAGCAAATATCTATCTTAGCTATCTTGGTTATTAGAGTTGCAGCGAGTAGAGTTAGGAAGCTTGGCCTCTATAGTGTATCTGAACACTTTTTGACAGTACAAGCTATCTGGTCTCATCTTGGCAACATCTATCCATATAATAAAATAGTAATATAACTAAATCTGTCCATGAAATCTTTTTTAAATATTATAATTGCTACTTATAAAATACATGAAGTGCGGATTTTTACCAATTTTGTGTAATAGCAGTTTATAGCTCGGGTCAACATTTAAGACACCTTTTACTCCGGTAAAATATTTCGTTCAACACTAGCCACGAAAAGTCATTTCCATGTGTGTACGACGTCGCGGCTAACACCTAGTTTTACATAAACATATGTTCGATAATAGCAGGAGAGCTACCGAACCATCCTACTAACCTATTTCCTAGAGAGCTAGGAATTTTTAAATAAAATTATATCATCACGAAAGTACCTTTCTTACAGGCATCCTAAGGTTGCAACTGAGAAAGTGTCATTTTTTATGACCAACCATTTGGAGAGATCAATGTGTGTACCTAATAAAAATGTTTTGCGATAATAGCAGCAGAGCTACCGAACCATCCTACTAACCTGTTTCCTAGAGAGCTAGGAATTTTTAAATAAAATTAAATCATCACGAAAGCACATTTCTTACAGGCATCCTAAGGTTCCAACTGAGAAAGTGTCATTTTTATGACCAACCATTTGGAGAGATCAATTTGTGTAACTTCTCTAGATATTCATTTCAAAAACTATCTACAATTATGTAACACAATAAAATTAATTAACTTTAATCTCAAAACTATAAATACATCGATTGCTATTAAAAAAAACTAATCAAAAACTAATCTTCGTCATCCAATGGAATGAACATGGTGAATATTTTCAATTCCATGGGTTTCAATTCATCCTAGAAAATACTTTGGATTAATCATTAATTGAAAACTAAAACTATTTTAAAACTATTTTTTTCCCGTGTTAGTCCGAGCTTCTTTTTAGAATAGACCATCCAATTTCTGCCAAGCAGCTCGTAAAAGACGAGCATAGGCTTACTGTCACTTACTAACACCGTGACATCTCACTAGGTGGTAGAGTTTCGCACCAACTCTACCACCGCCTTACCTATTCCTACCGCCATAACGTCAGTGCTTACCATTGTCGTGGTCTGGTTGGGAGGGTAAAGCAGCCGGTATATTTACTTTTGATCGAGACCTAGAATTCCGGTGTCTCTTGGCGACGTGAATTTCTTACCATCAGGAAATCCGCCTGCTTGTTTGCCTTCCAGTACAATAAAAATGAACTAACTTTTAACAAACTCCTAAAAAGAGGTTATCGATTCGTCTGTACGTTTTTTATTTTATTTTATGTTTTTCACGGTTACTGCGCCAATGAATGGATATTGATGATTAATTTTTTCGTCAGGTAGCCCATGATACTTTTAATACTAGCTGCTTGCCCGCGTCTTTGTCTGCGTAGAATGTTTCATACAAACTTTATTCTCCCATTATAGTCTAATAGGGATGGTTTAAGAAAAAATAGTCGGCTACGTTTACAAGGGTTTTAAATATATGCATATCAAATTTAATCAGAACCAGTACAGCGGTTTAGCCATGACAGCGTAACAGACAGATAAACAAATTTTCCCATTCATACTAGAAAATGTATTAATTTGTTTAAAAATAATAATGTTCGAGTCCAAAACACCTATTAATTTTTAGTACTGCGAATAACACCATAACGCCAACTAGGTCGAGGTTACGACGATTACAACGCAGAGCATAAAAACTGAGCGTTTACTAAGTGATCTCATTTATATAGTACTAGCGGCCCGCCCCGGCTTCGCACGGTTATGAAGTATACATATAAACCTTCCTCTTTAATCACTTTATCTATTAAAAAAACCGCATCTAAATCCATGCCTTGTTTCAAAGATTTAAGCATACAAAGCGACAGAGGAAGCGACTTTGTTTTATACTGTGTAGTGATCAGCTCTTGCCCTCGGAATCACCTGCGTAGTTTGGCTTATACCTTTTATACATTTGACTTATAATTAAATTCGATACAAACAATAAAAAATGCATGCCTTATAGGTTAAACATTTGACAACAATACTTAGCATAAGATCAACTGTACTTCAACAATATTTGATGCAATAATATGACTTGATATGACTATGAATATGTCTATACACATAATAAATCTGTAGTAGAGTGTACACTGAAGATATTTAAAAAATAGATGACGGCAACTAAACTATCGCACTGATATAAACAAAATTTGGCTGTAACATTGTACAAGGGCTTTTGTTTCCGTTTACTAGGGTGGGAGAGGGGTAAAATTCAAATAAATCTAAAACCCATAAACGATTGGTTCGATTTTTTTTTTTTGTTTTGTTGTATGTGCTTTAAAAGTTGTCCTGTACTTTTTTAAGGTCTTGAGTTTTGTAATTCATAAATTACGGACACATAACAATACTCACACCCTTACTAATTAATCTTACGCGCCCGTTGATCTGCTGTATAACTTCATTTTTGTATTGGTAAAAGTGAAGTTACACTCCAGTTCAACGGGCGCGTAAGTTTTATTAGTAAGGGGGTAAGAATAAAGTGATCAAAGATCTTTGAATCTAAAATGTACAGAAACATTTCAATTTACAGCTGGTCATTTTACGAGTAACTGGAGTACGGATGTTGCAATAAATTCCAACCATACTAAAATTATGAATGCTGAAGTTTATTTGTCTATTACGATTAATGTTAATTTACTTATTTGAATTGGGTTAGTGTCTATTGCAGACAGTCGCAGTTCCGGTTCGTAGGGTAGAGTAGGGTAGAGCTGGTAGACTGGCACAATTTGTCTAACACCGGTCACAGAACAGCAACGCACCTACAACGTCTATGGTGTTTATAGCTTCTATAGATTGTATGTAATATTTATTTTTAATATGTCAATATTAATTATAATAGGCTGCGGTTATCTCTTACCATCAAGCGAGCCGCGTGCTTGTGCGCTGTCTAGTCATAAAAACATTGGTTTAATGTCAAGCGAGTAAAGTAACGAAGGTACAGGCTAGATCAGAGGTTCCCAAACTTATTTCATGTAACGCCCACTTTGAAAATCAGTTGTTTTGTAGCGCCCCCCCCCCTCGTTTTTTTCTTGTCAATAACCTCAATAACATATTTGTTGCGCCTAGTTTAAAAAAAAAACATTTTTTCAAGATTTATACCGCCCCCCTCTAGGCTTCCAGCGCCCACAAGGGGGCGTTATCGCCCACTTTGGGAAAGGCTGGGCTAGATGTACACAACCATAAGTCATAATGTAGAGAGAAGCAAAACCAAACGACATACAAAGCTGGCATCATCGACGAGCGACTTCAAAACAACTTATTAGGCAAAGTATCATAACTATTGAAATATTGCGTCAAAAAAAATGTTGTGAACAGGCATTTTTGGACTGGAGTGACTTTTACATATTCCGGTTCTAATCTGTCTTAGAAACTCGTTAAATAATGTTATGTACTAGTTAACCTTTACTTAGATGTATCTTTATATGATTAGGATGTAAAAATAAAAAGCATACATATGTAAATGTCACTCTTCCGTAGTAACAAAACATACCAGCCAAATGCGATTTGAACTCACTCACTTGATTTTGTACCCTTTTGTTAACATTTTATTTGTTTTTCAGACGGCACCTAGAGACACCAAAGGTGGTAATGGTGCGTTGCCAACCTGAGGCCGGGATGTTAGGTCTCGAGAAAAAGTAAGTTTACCAGCTACCTTATCCTACAAAACGGAACACGTCAACGGCAAGCGCTGACGTTGTGACGGCAGGAAAAAGTAAGAAGGTGGTACCACTCCGGGAGAGTCGCTGAGAAACACTACCACCTAGCCAGATGTCAGGGTGTTAATGACGATAAGCCTATGCTCGCCTTTTACTCTTTGCCTGGCAGGAAGGCAGATGGTCTATTCTGCAAAAGAGCCCGGACCAACACGGGGAAAAGACCGGGCGGTTCTCTTAAGGGAACCGTTTCGTACAAACACCATAAATGTTCCTGGTACACCGGTATTTCGTAACCGGGTCTCAGAACACGTGTGAAAATATACCAGCAACTCTTTTCTTCACTCATCATAATAGTGGCGAGTTATAACGTTTTCCACAGCATTCTCTTAACTAGTTATGACTTATGATTAACTGTACTGAAAATCACTATAACTCTCCAAAAAAGACCACCAAATGGCCAATTAAAAAATAAAAACACGTGTCAGCTTAATAATTTACAAATATTCAATTTATTGGATACTTTTACCCACCGCTTCGCTTGAAAGTGTAACAAACAAACAAACATTCGCATTCACAATATTAGTGGAGATTTTACTTGAACTTGCGTAAGAAACACTAGTTTGTAACATTATTTCAGTCCTTAAAATTAAGCGAATCTAACAGTCACATAGAAGTGCTATTTTTTCGCATTTTAACGACGGAGCTCTTAAAGTCACACATTTTATTGCATATAATATTAGTTGCTTACCCGCGACTTCATCAGCAAAGGATTGTTACCATTTTCTTGAAAAAAAAATCCCATCCCACCTTAATGTCCTTTGGGGATTGAGTTACGAAAAAAGTAGTCTATATTTAAACTTGGATATTTAACTACATGTACAACAAATTCCATCAAAATTTTAGCATTTTACCCGTGAAAGCGTAAAGAATCACAGACTTTTGCGTCTGTAATACTAG
The DNA here is from genome assembly GCA_002245475.1 of Calephelis virginiensis. Lineage (NCBI taxonomy): Eukaryota > Metazoa > Arthropoda > Insecta > Lepidoptera > Riodinidae > Calephelis > Calephelis virginiensis. Next base: position 12,935 of record NJDC01010332.1, on the reverse strand, counting down.
CTGGAGCCCTACCATGTACGCTCAAAGCGATATATCAATATTAGTGTCATCGCAAAAAGACAATCTTAAAACCTAAGCTTTAGAATTGCTTTTATAAATGGACATTTAGCAACACGCTAACATTATTGCAGTAAGCGTTCATAGTTGACGAACGGCAACTCTCAAAGCTTGATTATCTTTTCACAAGTAAAGTTTTACAAATCGTCGGGATTAATATTCTTACCCTTTACCTATTCCTGTTGTGATAACACTATTGCTTGCAATTGTTATGTTTCTGTTGGAGGCATAAGCTTATCGCTTTATAATCACCAAAAATGGAAGACCCTTGAATATAAGAAACCTCTTTTCAAACCTTGGCCTTTTATGGTAATGAAAAGCTAACTGACATTTTTGAATCCAAGGAAGCTCACGGAACATAGACAATCTAACAGCCAGTTTATCTACGAGTTATCTCTTAGTGGCAGCTAGAGTTGTTTCATATGAGTTTACTTTAGAAGGCAAAACCCAACTCATGTCATACAGCGAAAACTGGCGGCAGGACTATTTTTAAGGATGTCAAATCTCTTTTTAAGAAACTTTTCATTTTCGACTTTGCCACCAGCCGGCCAGCATTCATCAAACAACGCCAGTCACAGTAAGTACCTAATATGCGGATTTTCCTGTTTCAACAATCTAGTATTTTAAAATTGGTATATACCACCATTGGTACCAAGAGCAATAACAAAATAGTTTGTAGAATTTACTAAAGTATCTTCACGCCAATATCCCCGAAGAGGTTTACAGAGGCACAACCAGGGTACCCACGACTAGCCGAATACACTAATCCCACAATGTGATAGGTGGCAAGCCTATCGCCAACATTTTTTTTGTTTTTATTAGAAAATTGGAAAAACCCAATTTTCTTTTAGTTGCCCGACCCGGGATTCGAACCCGGGACCTCATGCAGTCAAGTCCAACAACTGACCCGCTAGGCCACAGAGGCGACAAACAGAATTTACTAAACAAACTATTTCGTAACGTAATTGTTTATGTTAAAATAATTAAGATACTATTAGCGCGTTCATTAGCAATAAATGAGATTTTATTTTATTTTTCAAGCTTTCTCTTACTCATGCATATTATTATTTTAACTAGATATTATTCGCGACTTCGCGTTTACTTAGATTTCAACTGCCTCATTATTTAAAATAACACATGTTAAATTATGAGACAGTTAAAATTTCAACTAAAACTGAAAACAGTGTATTTATGACTTCAATGTCAACTTAAACCTTGGAGTTCTTTAGTCTTTTTTGAGTTATTAATACGGTCTTGTTAATAAACGTAAATTAAAGTGCTCCAAGTTTTAAATTAAAGTAAGAGGATCGTTCTAATTATAACGCCAACTTAAGCTTGGGAGTACTTTAGTCTATGTTTTTATCTGCTCCCAAATAACACATGTTTGATCTTTTGTAGAAGTTAAATATTGATTAGAAACTTGAAGTAATCACTAGTGAATGTTTACGACAGTGTTAATTAAGATAACAATATCAATGTAAATAAAAAAATTACTCAACCACGTTGTAACACGCGTATTTTAGTTCGACAGCATTTAATATTTAAAACAAATGCGCATATCACTGAGATGTAAGTTTGAAAATTCTCAATTTAGAAACTAATTACAATAATTTAAAAATTATTACGTAAAATATATTTTTAAATTACAATTGACAGACGTTAATTATTGTGTAATTTATAAAAATTACGACAACTTTCGCGGCATACGCAATGCACTTTTTTTCTGAATATAAACAACGATATTATGTAACTTATTATCTGAACACTAGAAGCAGTAATGGATATAATACAATTTCACGCCATGTTAAACGTTGACATATTTATGGCAAATAAAATACTAAGCCTATGCTTGTTTCCATTGACAGGTTACCTCCAAAAGACGTCATCAATGTCATGCAGTTTTGAAATTTTCATATCAGGTAAAGGAAATATACCATCAGACAATTAAATGCCACTTACGAGTGAAGTATTTGGAAAGTTTTGTATTCTTTAAACAAAGAACGCCAATCAGCTACTTAAAAGACTTAATTGTGAAAAAAAATACAATGACGAAGTAGTAGAGTCCAATAAACTTGAAATATGCAGGCCTAAATCTTTTTTTATGTCATGTCCTCTGACATAATGAATAAGCACACTGCTCTCCTGAAGGTAAGACAGCGTTGCCTACAGAAATAATTTGTCATAAATATCGAGTATCGACTTTCCCGTCTATGTTATACTGCAGTAGTAATATAGTCATATATACTAGCTATACGTTATGATGCGGTTTGAAGTTTGTATTATATACATTAACATTTATATTACCGTTTAAATCAAACTGTTTAAAGACCTCTAGTTATAAATACAAATTACATTTTTTCGATGTAATGCCATTCACATCACTATTATGTGTCAATCCTACTGTCATAGGCTAGCGCTAGTAAAATATATGTAAGTCTTAGAAAAGTTGGGAATAATTTATTTCCACTAGTTTTTTTTTTTGTTATTTTGTAGCGAAATAAGGAACCTATCCAATATTGATATATTTTTACGAATTTTCCAATAGAAAAAGGGTTGCGACTTTAATGCGCCATTTTTAAGCCATTTCCTTCCTTTTGAGAAACTCGACAATCGAAATTGTAATATAGTACCAATCGTAATAATATATTATATAAAAAAAACTCCTCAGCATATTAAACTGGTTGTCCTTTCTTAATATTAACCCATAGCTGTACATTACTTTTGAGGGATAAAAAGCAAAAAGCAGATGGAATTTTTGATGGGAAGAAATATAAACGATTAACACCATATGTGGTAATGATGCATTACCAACTAGAGGCTAAGATGTTAAGCTTGCATAATTTTACCCGCTAGTCTGCCCTCTAGACCGGAAGATGACAGTGGAGAACTCATATTCTGGCTGCAAGGAAATGTGAGGCAGTGATACTAAATACCAACCCGTGCAAAACTTCACATAACTCTATCATCTAGTTAGATCACAATATTGGTGAAAAATGCTCACCTCTTATGAGTTTTAAAAGAAGAGCGTCAGTTTGCTACAATTCTTTAGGAGCCCCAGAAATCAGCATTAATTTAAATCGTATTTAATATTTATATATTTATTATTCACATTTCTTAAGAAATAAATTAGTGTAACTCTTCTATTCACTGTTTCAAAACAATCTAGAATCATTACTATTTTTTTTTCTAACCACATAGCCCTACCAACCTAGAATAGATACCAACCTAGCAGTGGAAGTTATAATCTAAACATTCTAAACTCTTTTCCGTGCTGTTCTTTAAAAACTTACACATCCTTTAAATTTATTTTATTTACACGGGGCCTAATCTTAATAGGAATAAAATATGTGATAGGCCGCTTAATAACTTATCATTTTAATAGCCGAAAAAAGAGTAAGTACCACAAAGTTTACATTTAATAAACATATAAAATAAATAAATGTAATGTGCTACTTACTGGTGTCCTGCGGTGTAGAAGCGTCCCAACAGGGCTGGGTATTTTGGTGGGCGTGCCCCCTCGTGGGCTGCGAGCTGAAAACATAATCTAATTATAATTAAACTAATTACACGAACCAGACTAGGCTTCACTATAATATTAGAGCAGTGGTTCTTAATTTATGATTTTCGGTGTAGAGATGTGACGACCACATTAACATCTAGAGGGATAATTCAGAAAATCTAAGTTACAGATGCGATGCGAAGCTCATTCTGCGAACATTAATAAAGATTCATACCAGCTCCTATTCCTGCGATAACTTCAAAGCATTGGTGGTTCGTATAGGACAGCCAGCTTTAAAGAGCATTACAAGGAAAATAAGTTTGGCAACGAACTACTACCTATATATATATATGGCATATACTTTCTGCCTATCTCATAAGAGACTTGGAGTGAAGCTATGAATGTGTATGTTGCGTATTTCGTTACAATAAAATAAATGTCTACTTTTCCACCTTCTATGGTAACATTGAACTAATATTTAGATTTTTTTTGCTCGAGGCCTAACATCCCAGCCCAGTCTAAGGTTGGCAACGCGCCATTACCACCTTAGGTGTCTCTAGGCGATGAGAATTTCTTACCATAAAAAACCCGTCTGCTTATTTGCCTTCCATATTGTAAAATAAAAATTATAAAAAAATACAGATCCAGTTCAGCTCCAGAAAGCAACAATATCAATCTCATAATAGGATTCCAAGAATCCTCTGCTTTCCTTTTATTGTTTTATAAAGAAATAATACACGTAAATAATAGACATGGCAAAGGCACGCTAATGATGATAATGATGAATGAACAGACAAAAACGGGGAAAAAGAAAAGTCTCTATTAAGCGGATTACATAAAATTACGAAAACTTATCACGGGAATGACAAACAAGGTCATTTTTGATCGCTTTCATCGTGCACATGTATTAGCTACTTAAGACGATAGTGTAGCGTTCACAACAAGCAAAAATGGAATTCATAAACTATATTGCTGTATCGCCATACTCATCGTTATAAAAATCATTTAGGCAGGCTAGAGTAGCCAAATTTCCAACACGAAGGATAGTAGGTACGTAATCCATGACGACGTACGTAAAAGTGCATAGATTTATAAGCGCAGTGCTCTGAGCCCAAACTAAAAGAATTAGTTATTCAGAGAAGTTTTTGAATTCTGACTTAAAACCTATTCAGAGATTCGGATGTGACGGATCAAGACGAATGTCTTTTAAATATGTAAAGGTAAATAATATGAATTTCTGCTTTATGGGGTAGGTAAGCAAGCTTAAGCTCTTTCTTAAAGTGATAGCCAGAAAAATCTATCACGAAATTGTACTTAAATGTATTTGTATATATAAGAAAATTGTAAAAGAGTGAGTCCAGCAAATTGAAAATGTTTAAAAAAAGAACACATTTTTAGCAAATGTTTTTTAACTCGTATTTTAAGGAAATACCAGTTCAAAAACGTTTACCAACAGACTAAATAGACCTAAATAGTAAATGAAGTTGCGAGTCCAACTACTATCACTTGACTATCAACATAACAAGATATTTTCAGATATGTAGGTAGAAAAATTAAATAAGAACAGACAGGTTATGCAATTAAGAAGGCTCGGCATGTTTTAAGCTGGAAACATATTATCGGACGCAGTTTCCAGCTTTGTTTGTAACAACAGGTTTCTTGATAAACCTAGAGATATACATAATTTGGATCATAACATATGTATTTAAAACACTTATGTGTTATGGCATTTGAGTATCGTCACGCCCATATCCCCGAAGATGTAGGCAGAGGAACAAATAGGCACCCACGACTAGCTGAAGACACTAAGTCCCACAATGTGATAGGTGGCAAACCTATCGCCAATCGGGCACACATCAGATCCTGAGCAACGTTTTTTTTTTTAACAGAAAATTGGAAAACCCTAATTTTCTTTTTGTTTCCCGACCCGGGATTCGAACCCAGGAGGTCAGGCAGTCAAGTTCAACAACTGAATCGCCAGACCACAAAGGCGATTTGAGTCCAGTTAAAAGGAAACCGTGGTTCTCTGCATGAATGGATCAACCACTAGATATGGGGTATAAAAACAAAAAACAAGTAACAAATTTTGTAATGTTCGGTTAAAAATATTACAATTTAACCTAAAATATATAAGAGTATTTCTGAGATAGGATACAAGATAAGTTCATCAACTTCATTTGCTAAAAAAAACTTCATGCCCGTATCCTCGCAGAGGTAGGCAGTGCGCAACCTAGGTACCCACGATTATACGAAGTTCCATCCTCATTTCCACAGTGTGACAGATGGTAAAACTATCATAAAACCCGGAAGCGATCCAATCCAATCCAACCAGGAAACATCCATCGATGTCAACACAAATTGATCTAGTTCCAAATTAAGCAAATTACATGCTTGTGTTATGGTTGTTAGCCAACAATACTAAGAATTGAAATACTTAAATAAATAGCAATAGAAATTAAATAAACACACCAAACAAGCAGACGGATTTCCTGATGGTAAGAAATTTACGTCATCTAGACACCAACAGGTGGTAATGATGCGTTGCCAACCTTAGGTCGGGATGTTAAGCCTCAAGCAAAAGTAAGTTTACCGGCTAGCTTATCCTCCGAAACGAAGCACATCTTCGGCAAGCGCTGGCGATGTGGCGCCAGAAATAGGTAAGGCGGTATGACCAGTCCAGGCGACTCGCTGCGAAACCTAGTCAGATGTCACGGTGTTTAGTGACGGTAAGCCTATGCACGTCTTTTAAGAGCTGCCTGGCACAGGAAGGCAGATGGTCTATTTTGCAAAAGAGCCCGGACCAAAACGACGAAAATCGTAGTCAAAAACGAAGTTAAATCTTGCATGTCGATAAATTAATCACTATGTAGTATATATAACAAAGTCGTTTCGTATGTCCCTATGTCCCTTTGTATGCTTAAATCTTTAAAACTAGGCAACAGATTTTGATGCGGTTTTTTTAATAGATAAAGTGATTGAAGAGGAAGGTTTATATGTATATTTCATAACCGTGTGAAGCCGGGGCGGGCCACTAGTTTTAAATATTTAAAAAAATATACCTTCACGCCTATATCTCTGAAGAAGTAGGCAGAGGTACAACTAGGGCACTAACGACTAACCAAAGACACTAAATAACACAAGCAATGAGCCAAGTCTATAGCCGAGCAGGCACATATCAAATCTCGAACTCGAATGTTATTTTTTAGTAGAAAATTAAGAAAACACATTATTTTTTAGCTGCCAGGCCCAAGATAATAACCGGTACCTCATGAATTCAAATTCAGCACCCATCCACTAGACCACTGAGGCAATTTTGATAACCTTAAAATATGAACTTCTGTATTTTAGTAACAGTAAATATGTACCTATCTAATTTAATAGTTCAATTTAATTTAGTTTACAGCCACATTCAGAGACGTCAATTAACATTTAGTCTATCATTATGTAACAATTTTGTAGATAAAATGACAAATTAAAGACCGCTTAAAGATAATTGACATCTCTGAGTGCAGCCGTTAGTCTAATGTATGCTAACAGAATCAAAAACAATTCATTATCTACAAGACTTCATGTCTTATAAAATTTTAGCTAAGATGAAAGATGAAGTATTGTGAAGTCTTACTAATTTCTATTAGGGTTGTTTCGCCTATTCGCGTCCACTTAGTGGAGTTTGCAGGTTTGAGGTAAAATATAAAAATGTTCTAGATCTAGTTTTGAATTAACTAATTTTGTAACCCAGCTGTAGTATAGTCTATTTTAGGATGAAGCTGAGTTATAGCCAAAATGTCTAGTGACTATTTTTTAATAATTAAAACAATCGAAATAAGGTGATTTTGCCAGTTTGCGTCCACAAAATCCAGATCGCGTCCACCCATGGACTAGTTTGCGTCCACCAACTTATAAAGGGGTCAAGGAGAGATTTTATTAAGAAAATTTATAAAAATGTTTTTTTTTATAAAATACGTATTTTCACGCCTAGTACCTTACTGGGTTGGCAGAGAATATCGAGTACCAAGTGTCACTAGCTTCCTTCACATTCATTACTTTTTTCGTACAAAGAAGCCGGTTATGGAGACTGTGATGGCAAGAGTTGGCCCTGGGTTAAATTACCCATGGAATGTCAACTTAGGTCTCCCCGGGTAACTAAATAGGTATGTCTACCCAATTTCGCAATGTATGTCTGTACTGGCAATCTTTCATCTGCCATTCTTAGAACATAAACGAAACAACGGAATATGCCCCTACTCATTATTGTAACAAAATACTTATTTTTAATCTCACTCTTTCTCTGATCTCATTTTTACGATTGCCGTCAGTTAAACTATCCCTGCAAAAAGCACTACCGGGATAAACAAATCCATTTATTTGTTCCAGCGATACTACGTCTACTAAAACTCTTAAATACGTTCTGACTACATCTCTTTCATGTGCTATTTTGGTTTCATTAGCATTAAAATGAAGATACGACTTTATCTTTCCAATCGTCACTCATTAGTTCATTACTGTTTGCAGCTCAGAGGATTTGGAACCCAAAATTACATCATCGATTGTTTATAGCTAGCAGGTCACCACTAGGTCATATAATTTTTATTTTTTTTCGCATCCACAATATCTTTATTTTAGGATACAGACATTTTGAAATCTTTAAAACATTTTGTTAGATCTGCAGGTTGTCAATTTTCTCTTAGAGATTTCACATCGAGCATGTCCATCTTACAAAAATTTTTAGTTTCCTTCAATTTTTTTCCTAACAATTTTTACCTATCATGCTCCCTCTTTCGTTCTTGATATGCTCTTTAACTTTATTATTTTCTAATGAAAACATCGTCATCTGGGATAGAACATGTGCCCGGGTGGCAATAGGTTTGCCATCTATCGCATTGTGGAACTAGGTATCTTAGGCTAATTGTGCGTGCCCTAGCTGCACCTTTGTGAACTTCTTTGTCTGTATGTAGTTAAAATTTATCACACAGCTGTTAGTGCATAAGTGGAAGAAGACAGAATCAGTTTAATGCGCTTGTTCCCTTCCGAAGCGGTGGTGGGTACTAGTCTCGATAGGATTATACAATGCACTCTACCGGCCACAACTTATTTATAACTGTCTGATTTAATTTTATAAAACAGTTACTTAAGATTTAGTATTTAAATAAACAAGGTAAATTTTGACATCTATATCTTTTTCTATTACCATAATTGTGTGGACGCAAACTGGCTCATTTATAAAATTAGTATACCAGTTAGTGTCCACCTCATTTTAACTTTGAAAAATACAATAATCAATCAAAGTCATCATTATTTTTACTCTTTTATTAATTTTCAAGGTCTAGGAAGTAATACAATCTTGAATTAAACTTAAAACATTGAAAAATTACATAAGAAACGCACGCCAATTCACTATTTTTTTACTAAAATTATAGCTATTTACACAACTTTTTTGTATAGGTAATATTAATTATTTTTTTTAAACAGGAAAAATTATGCGAACTGTACTTTTGTCTGTGTATGTGTGTTTCTAATATATTGTATTATAGGCAGAAACAACTTTTGATTTCCCTAGTTTGTTAGTACACTTATTTTTAAGGGTTTTTAAACGATGTCCGCGAAATTGACGCGAATTGGGGGGAGACACAAACAGGCGAACATACCCTACTTGTCTATTCATTTTAATTGTAACACTTTTCCTAATTTTGATTTCTGTAATAATAAGAAAATTTTATCTACTGAGATTTTCATCTACTCTACTTTTGCCTTGCTATTTTTTTACTGCAATTTAATGTTTATCTTGTAAATTTATTGTTTTTAATGTAACTTGATGAGATTTTTTGGTAGCATTAGACAGTGAAAAACCACACTGCTCACCTGATGATAAGAGACAACCATGGCCTATAGACACCATTAATGGATAGGCCTAATGTGTACAGACTACCAGCTACTTTGCCCTCTGGACCATTCGGTCATTATGGAGGTAGGAAACCTTACTCTGGCAATAGCTACACAGCACTCTACCTAGTGGTCTTGTTGGTAGTGACATATGTAAATTATGCCCACATTTTATGAGCTGCCTTGTAAGGAGGCAGATGATCTATTCTACACAAAGGACCTAGACCAAGATGAGAAAAAAATTATTGCAAGCCCCTTCCAGTGATATTTAAAGCAATATATGTCTATGCTGCTGTCTTTGTATGACTTTATTGTGTGTGCAATAAAATTATCTTTCTGTGTTCTCACATTATACTATTAATAAAATAATATTGTTTTAAGGTTCCTGATGTAAAAATTAATTTAATTAAAACCTGACTAGACATCAATATGGGTCATAGATAAATTAGTAACTTACGTTTTGTAGAAATTAATCTTGGACTAATAGGTGGACGGTCTTCAACAGTATTCAAATCAGTCTCTTTAGCAAATGTGTTATTATTATAATTCTTTACACTATCCGCCCAATCTTGAATCCAGGTTTTATCACCCTTACACCTATTCAGACTTAAATATGATAATTTTCCAACTATCTGTTCTGGGGTTAGATCTGTGTTTGAGTCTTTGAGAGATTTCTGAGCATTTTGTAATACAGTGCTTTCAAATTTATTGTCATCTATAATGTTTTTACTAGGAAACGACACAGGCACAGATGTTTCTCTAGACAGCCTATGAATGTAATCTGTTTGATCAATTTCTGATTTTGTTAAGCTACAACGCCTACGATTAAGTACTTCGGGCTTTGTGTAATGCTTAGTACTAAGTACTCCAGAGGTGGTTACTGATGTAAACATACCAACATCTACATCATGTTTTGGGGGAGATTTGGCAAATGTTTTTTCTGTTATAGTTCGAACTCTGTTTTTAATTTTTTCTAAATAACTCCTAGTCGACTTAATTTGTTTAGATGTTTGTGTTGCCAAATCATTTTCTGTGGGAGACTCGTAGCAACATGATATTTCTAAAACATTTTTGTCTTTCGATACTTGAGGTATTTGATTTGTAATAACATTTCTAATGCAGTCTCTTCTTGGTTCTTTTGTTATTACTGGTTCAGGGTTAGGATAGTTAAAAATCAAATCTGAGTCTAGCTCGTCTTCATTTTTCAATTGGTCCTCTATTACATCACTAAGCAAATTGGTGCCAAATGTCCTATCAATACTCATTCTAGCTTTTTGCTCTTCTGTGTAATTGTCTCCTTCGATAGTATATGTGCCTGTCGATGAATGATTTGATTCAGCATCAACATCATCATCAATAAACAAAGGTTCCGATTTTGGAGTACACTTTTTAAACAACAAATCTGGAGTCTCAGACATTGCTCTAATTTTTCTGATAACAGGACTCTTTGTCTCTGGAGTTGATAAACCATTATCTGGTGTCAAAATATCCAGTTCTGGACTAGAAATATCTGTCAGCATAAGCCCATCTGGACTATGATCTATTATATCCGCAATGGGTTGACTATAATTTGGTAAAGTACCATAACTAGGAGTTTTATGAATTTCTCTGAAAGAACTTGTAGCACTTTTTAGTGGTAAATTTAAACCATATCGAGCTGTGAAATTATCACTTCTAGACATAATACTATCGACTATAGGACTTTTAGACGCACGTTTCGGTTGGAAAATATCATTAAGTGGTGATTTGAGGCTTCTATTCACACCTGGACTGGTTATTTGTGATTTATCAGATTGGGAGATACTTTTAAGCTTTACAGATCCAGATAGACAGCTATCTTCTTGGTCAGACGAAAAGTATCCCTCAGAATTGTAGCCCTGAGCTTTACGAGGAAGTTTAGCACTTAAAGGCGGTCTTTGACTAACTGGGCTAGCTTTTGTTTGGCTAATAGACATTGACTGAACTCTTTGGTGTCTCGCCTGAGACTTCTTTGCTAGCTCTTCTCGTCTACGAGTATCCAGTTGTTTGGCATCACCAAAGTCAATCGTAAATGCCATTGGATGTGGTTTAGGAGTTGTGGGCTCCGACTCGTCCAGCTGTCCTCCCTCGACTTCGCTTTTCGAGTCGTTCGATTTACTCTCATCCTCCAAAACACTATTTTGGCCCTCAGTTAAAGGAATAGACACGTTTTCGACACTCACACTCATATTCAAGGATTTAATAGTGACATCATATTCACAAAACCATATCTCACTAAAACACGAACTGCCTTTGTTTCACTTCCGTAAAATAAATCCGTAACGCGCAGGAAACGTAGAGCGAGGTAATAAGAAAATTAATAGAATTAATAAAAAGTGGAACGAGAGCATTAAAAAAAATAGTCTACAATCACTACATTCGCTCGCGATAAGCTCGATCGCAAATAGACACGACAGAGACAAACGAATGCGAGCGACACGACAAAAGTCAAAACAAAAAGGAAAATAAAGAATTTGTAAAGTGTGAACGGATTTAAACTCCACGGCAAATTATCATACGTCTACTGGTAACTTTAGACAAAATGAGGCAGCACTGTCACATTTATGGGTTGCCAGATGCTTTTTTTTTTCGAACATAATGCGAAATGAAGAAAGCTCAAAAAACATTTTTTAAATTACTTTTTCAATTCCAAGGAAAAAGAGTTTGTTAAGATGTTTTTAATTGACTAAATAAAACATCACATTTATACCATTCTAAAGTGACTTGGTATTTATAACTCGTATAACTGTAGTATATATTATAATAATATTGACCGGAACATGACAATTATTGACACTGCCATTACTACGGCAGGAATAGTTGAGGCGGTGGATCCCTTCCTGGAGAAGTTGCAACACGGCACCCGAAGACTAGTGGTCTTGTTTGTAGTGGCCCATTTAACCTTTACATGCCCCTAACGAGCAGCTTGTTGTAGTTTCTACTAAGTAATAACTCTTGGGTGAATCTCTCACACTCCTTTTTCAAGTACGTAGCTTTGACATGGAGATTGTAATAGCCAATAGAGCTAAAAATTCTTTAGAATCTGGCATTGAGTTGTAAATGTCTATGGGTAATGTAATTGTTTCTTGTCAGGCATCTCGTTAACCTTTATAACAGATTTCTAAATAAAATGTAAATATTATATTATTAGGTACTCTTCTTTTGTAACGATAAGTTTTTCACGAATACTTAAATATTGGTATTGAAATTAATATCGCAACGATAGTGTTATAGAACACTAACATCAGCTCGTTAATAAACATCAAAACGAATTATTAGTGAAAGAAATATAAAAACAATGCAGACCCATTATTTAATAATTAATTCTCTCTCTCTCTCTCTCTCTCTCTCTCTCTCTCTCTCTCTCTCTCTCTCTCTCTCTCTCTCTTAATTAATACACCTTCTGCCTTACTGCCAGGCAGCTTTTAAGAAGCTTGCATAGGTTATATGAGTCATTACCAACAAAGCCACTGGTAGTAGC
>NJDC01010331.1:12860-24061 GCA_002245475.1 Calephelis virginiensis | reverse complement strand
TTGGTACCACCGCCTTACCTATTCCTGCCGCCATAACGTCATGACGTGTTTCGGTTCGGAGGGTAAGGTAGCGGGTAAACTTACATTTGCTCGAGGCATAACATCCATACCTCAGTTTGGCAACGCACCATTACCACCTTTGGTGTCTCTAGGCGGCGTGAATTTCTTACCATCAGGAAATCCGTCTGCTTGTTTGTCTTCCTATAACATAAAAAAAAAGTTGATCATCTAAATGACTAAGATAATCTATAATCTCTTTACATATAGATTTTTTTATACAAACAGCACTCTACCGCCACTGGTCTGATTGGTAATGACCTATATCCTAACTTATACTCGCTTCTTAGGAGTTGCCTGGCAGAAAGGCAGATGGTCTATTCTATTCAGCGGACTCGGACCAACAAGGGACAAAATAATGATCGCTAACGGTCTCGGCGACAAAGAACTCTTCAGTGCTGCCCGCCCGGTGCCTAACGCAGAGCGGCAACCCCTCCATCAAATCCACCCAGTAACCAAAACACAGCACCAAGTCGAGGTAAGGTCTCCTGTTAGACAGACCTTGTTGCTGGCGTTATAGAGTTGAACAGTCCAATTCATCCGATATTGCTCTCTAAATTACATCAGGTTGGAATCCGTGGCGTTGCTTATGATATTTTCCGGAGTTACTTGGGTGATCGAACTCAGTGTTCTACTATTGATGGAGAAATAAGGCAAGAAGAGCCTGTTACGTACGGCGTCCCACAAGGTAGTGTCCTTGGGCCTACCTTATTTTTAATTTACATTAACGATTTATGTAAACTCTCCCTCCCACACTGTAATATGTTTGTATATGCTGATGATACAGCGCTAGTATTTAATGGTTCTAGTTGGTCGGAAGCCCGTTCGTACGCCGAATCTGCTTTACTTTTGGTCGGTAAATGGCTACACTGTAACTTACTTTGAATCTCTCTAAAACTCAATTTATCACCTTTTCGCCTACGCAAATAACTCAATCTGACGCAGACTTCTCCTTGTTAATGCATCAATGTCATCTTATGACTGATAGTATCTGTAATTGTAAGTGTATATCTCGAGTTGAGTCAATGAAGTATCTGGCAGTAATAATTGACAGCACATTGTCTTGGGACGTTCACATAAATGCCACTATATGTCGAATAAGGTTAACATACGTATTTGGGAAACTTAGGGTTGGTGCGGACCTGACTACACTCAAAACTGTCTATTTCGCGTTGGCACATTCTATAATATGTATTTCCGTCTTGGGTTTTGCATGCAAAACACGATTAATCCGCCTGGAAAGGGCACAAAGAGCTTTATTGAAGGTGATGATCAGCAAGTCATTGCGATATCCAACAACAAAAATTATACGAGGAGTGTGATGTAATGTCTGTGAGGAAGTCGTATTGTTACCGCTGTATTTGCTTTTTTTTTCCTGTTAATATTATCCTTCCGAAATCCTTACGTTCGATTGCGAAAGAAGATTTGAACGCCTGGAAAAAAGTGAAGCGCAAAAGCACGGATGTAAGGAGCCGCCAATTTTAATTCACTTTTGTTTTGAATATCCACGAGCGTGCACGCAAGTCACGACCTTAAACAGTAAAATTTAAAATTAAACCAATCCGCCGCGTGTGCTTGTGCAAATCTTGAATAAAGCAGTAAGAAGAAAGACAGGTCAGTCGAATTCCCTTATTACCGCATTATTTACGTATCGAACCTTCACCTGTTGTAGTATGGTCAACCGCAAGTCTGTTTGATACAGACTTTTATTTTCTTAATTTCGCATACCGCTGTTTAATGGTGCAATTTATTTATGTATCACGTATATTTGTAAAATAGTGATTCGCAAGCATCAACTTCTTTCTTATGAGCTAAATATATTTAAGGATAAACGAAATAATCAAAAGGTATGTAACATTGAAAGAACTCGTATGTCAGTATTAAGGCGTCAGTACTACTTCATAAGTTCCATATTATACAACAAAATAAATTTTATTACTTCGATACGCTTAATACTAGAGAATGTAAATTAAAAATCATGCTTTGGATAAAGGACCTGGATTATGATGATGTTGAAAAACTTATGACTTGATAATAAATATAAACTCATTTTTTTCCTATGAATAAAATAGTTTTTTTATAACTACAACACAGTCTTTTGACTAATGTGGTTATTAACGTACTGCATTAATCTGAAATATTGTAACGTTTCTAAATAAACTTTTATTATATCTATATATCTCAATGATGATGTCTATTGTTAAGCAGTCTGCTCGGTCAACATTATTTTGCACATCCTAGATTTGTCGGATTTATATCGAACAGATAACGCTTTGATGTAGGAATAGCAAAGCTCTTTAAACTTATAAGCGGTATACGACACTTAGGAAGCTGCTTCGATTGAACATATTTGGTAGTTAAACCTTCTCTCATTATTAATTACTTTTGCTTTACACATGCTACACACTACATACGAACTTTTTGACATTTTTATTTTTCTGACTTTAGAGCAAATATGTCATGTCTTTGTTCTAAATATTAAATTCTTATTAATTTATATTTGCTATTCTTTTTCTCGGAATCTTCTTCTAACAATAATTAAAAAAAGAATGAGCGAAATCCTTACATCCATTTACGATGTGATGACCAAAGGAACTGGCGACTAATTTTATAAAGATAGATCTACCACCTACTATTAATTGAGATGTAAGATATCCTGTCTTGCAAGTTGGATCAAACTGCACACGTTGTGCAAATTTGATTAAAATTGGCTAAGTGAATAATGAGTTCATCGTAAATAATATATAACAAAGGAGGTCTCGTGATTTTTAGATTACAAGCAGCCCGTTCTTACTTTGCACGAGTTTACAAACTTCTATGTTAATAATAAATAAATAAATAAATATCTCTGGACAAGTTACACATATTGGATCTAACTCCAAAGTAAGCAAATTATATGCTTGTGTTATGGGTGTTAGTCCACGATTCTAATACATTGAAATACTCAAATAGATACAAGTATAAATTTAATAAACACCCAGACCCGGAAATGCAGACATCTAAATATTCATCAAACAAATGCCTGCCCCCGTCGGAAATCGAGCCTCGCAGTTGGTCGTCGTAGTTTGTCCCTGGGCGTAGGCGTGTACACTAGCCACTCGACCAACGAGGCGGCCAATAAACGTATACTTAAATATTTCTTTTGAACCACTATATATATTAGGAAACCATGCAGTGTAAAATATAATTTCGTAGTTAAAGATCTAAGCATACGTCGGGACAGACAGCCGAAAGCGACTGTGTTTTCTACTATGTAGCGATAATTAACTACAAATGTAAGAATTGAATATTACAGTTTTTATTTTTTTATTCATCTTGCTCGCTAGTTTTCACGTAATCTATAGTATATAATATAAAGACTATTTGTTACCCGGGCTTCGCCTGCGATAAATTTAGATGTAAGCTATCCTATCTTTCAAATTAGGTGAAACTGATTGAAATCGGTTAAGTAGTTTAGGAGTTTATCGCGGACAAACAACGTGATACGTATAAAGATGAATCCCGATTCCGGGTGGTTATCGCATTGCCCTTGAATGGGTGGACCGATTTTGCTCATTATATTTTGTTGTGTTCGTTATTGTCAGGAGGTTTTCATGAGAAGAATAACTAAAAGAAAGAAAAACTTGATTAAAATCATGGTGATCAAAACTATCTCAACTTCATATCAGAAATAGTCAGATTAAATAGACTAGAAAGTCGGATTTACTTACACCATGCAATCCAACCCTTAACGTGTAAGACCCAGTAGATTCCACCATAGTCATAAAAGTTTCTGATGTGAAATCTAAGCGAATATACCATTAATAAATTCAAGTTTAGGTTATTACATATTTAATTGTTCTTTTCCTAAAATAATATCATAATGTTTTCTTTTCCCCACTTGCGTCTGAGAGAATGAAGTAAAGCTTTGGTATATTTTCATTAAAGATTATTACAACTGGTAAGCTAGCAAAATAGTCTGACGATCGTACCTACTGAAATGTCAATTTCTTTTAAAATGTGACATACAAATACACGGACACATACGCATACATATAAACACGTCAAAATGGAACACCCTACTTTTTCCGTTGAGGGTTAAAAATATCTTTCGGATATGAAACAACACATTTCAAACATGCAGTTTTAGATTGGAATTGTTCCAGAGCAGTGTATTATATTTTAATATGAATATGTCGGAAACATTCCAAAAGTCAGTATTATTTTAATACTATTTTTTCTTTATTCTTTGCAAACCAAGCGATGGACGATATTTATCTACTGGTAAGAAATACACATTGCATAAGTAATAAGTTTGACCGCCTCGATGGACTTTGAATAGCGTTCACGCCTCACTTCACCGACAAACCGCAAGGCTCGGGTTCAATTTCCGGCGGCACAGCCATTTGTGTGCTGAACATTTTTCTAGCACCTATTCAAGTATTAATATGTGATAGAATCGTTGATTAATACCCATAATACTAGTTTATAATTTGTTTACTTTAGGGTTAGATTGAATTTGTCTAACTTCTACAGGGATATTCAAGGTGCATTGATGAACTAGAACTGAAATCAATAATTTATTATCCTCACAGCAGGACCACGACAATGACGAGTATTGACGTTATGTAAGAAGTAAAGTCAGTAACGATAACGATACTGTAGTTTTAGAATTCTACCACCCCTAGTTATTTTTGATGTTTATATTTTTAGTTCGTTCTGACTTCATACAGATGGGCAAACTCGCACAAGTATGTTATCGCTCATAAACCTTCCTCTTCAATCACTATATTTTAAAAAAAAACATCAAAATCCGTTGCGTAGCCTTAAAGCGTACATACGGACAGACATAGGAAAACAACTTTATTTTATACTATGTAGTGGTTTTAACTTCAAAACGTAGCTGTTCTAGGTGACGATATAACTCTGTGATCCCGCAAACATGTTCACTCACAAGTTTACGACTTTTCAGACTACGAGAGTAAGCGACACAAATTTAATGGAGAAAGAGAAATGAGAAAGTTTTGCATCATTTTTATCTTCTAATCATGTTTTTGTGACATCCGGTGGACTATTATTGTGTCAGCCGCAAATCGTCGAGTTGTGCAAATCCGCAAAACGGGATCACGTATTCCCGCAGGATCCCGTTTTGCAAAATAAGATATCCCGTTTTGCCAAATGAGATATCCCGTTTTGCAAAATGAGATGCGGAATCAGTCCCTATTATTATGGTGTTCGACGGCTATAATCGTTCAAGTAACTCGATCCAAGGCAATACTTTAAGCTGGACTCTTGCCTATGACTGAGAATATATTCAGGGGCTTTCTTTTCTGAAAGCTTTTACATGTAATGTATTTCAGATTACATATTTTGCTAGTAGTAAGTAATGTAGGAGATTTGTAGGCAACGTTATTCGTTGCTCGTAATTTTATATTACATCGCTGCATTCTTCAGATATAGTAACAATGTTAACAAAAGGTAAGTATGGCTTTAATGACTAAAATTTAACGAGAATTCAGTGTACTTTAGCTCTTGCTATGAAAAACAACTATTCCAAGTTGTTTGTAGCATGTTCATTTTTATTTAGATGTATTTCTTTGTAGTGTAACTGCTGTCTAAAACTATAGTTACGGCTAGGTCTATGGCCTCACACAAAATATTACAAATTACAAACATCCTCGCTTTATACTACATATGTACAATGTTTGTATGGGGGCGGGGCAGCCTAAGTTGAGGCTATAATAAGATTCTGTACGACACAAACGGAACCCTTATTCGACATGTTCTTACGTCCGTAGGTATATTGAGCTACCTACGGACGGCCATTCTGTTCCCAAACATTATTATGACTACAAAATTATAATATGGTAAGACTAAGACTAAGAACTCACGGCGCGGTTTTTGCCCGCGACGCATATAAATCGACAGCCTGCGGGCCCGCAACCGCCGCGGCCGTGCCATGAGTTCTTAGGCTAAGTGTATTCTAAAAACCGCCTAACGATTTTTATACGAAAATAAAATGTATCTTACAATTACGTGAAATACTACCTATTTACAATTGATAAAAAAAATATAGCTATTTGTTACCTAAGTCTG
Organism: Calephelis virginiensis; assembly: GCA_002245475.1. Classification (NCBI taxonomy): domain Eukaryota; kingdom Metazoa; phylum Arthropoda; class Insecta; order Lepidoptera; family Riodinidae; genus Calephelis; species Calephelis virginiensis. The sequence goes on along the minus strand of NJDC01010331.1, from coordinate 17,929 downwards.
ACACAATACACTTGTGCAATTTAATTAAAGAAAATATATAAAATGCTCCAAAAATTAAAAAAAAATCAGCAACATTTTTTTGATTAAAAATATTCCTTTTTTGTAAACTGGTTCCATCTTTTACCTTAAACGGTCCTCCTTTATTTTAATGGAAGTCGGCGGAGTTAAACGTGTGTTGTGGCAACATGCGGTATTTGAATATTATGTACGTTCCGTTAAGTAATAAAATTTTACGAATCTTCTCGTCCTATCGTCAACGACATTTTATTTGAACTGTTTTTCATGTTTTCTATTTGCCTTTTCCAGTAAAATGATGTTTACTCTTTTCGTGCTATCAGTTAGGTAAGTTGTTTTTCTGGATTCTATGCTATAATTGGTTGCTCTGATTTTTTATTTCCTTTTTTTACTAAAAAATTCTTATATGTTACTTCCTTATCAAGTTTTCTGAAAGAGGGGTTCACCATCAAGCCATTTTGTGATGGCCAGGGGTCCAAAACAGTAACTATTAATCAAATGTGTTTTTATTTTATTTTAACGAGGGCCCGTGTCTTTCATGAAATTTTGAAAGTGATTTGTGTCTATCAAATCTTTTAAAACCGCTGCTCTATTTGATAAGGTGTCAAAAATGTAATTGAGTTTTATGGGCCGTATATTATTCCTGAAGTTTTACTATATCTAAGGGCAACAGAGTTTTCAGCTAAGATTTAAAAACCCGTGCTCTATATGATGGGATGGCAGAGATATCACTTAGTTTTATTGGACGTCCATAATGCTTGAAGTTTCACTAGATTTAGTGGCAGCATAGCTTTCAGGTAAGGTTTATTTGTTAAAGCTCTCCCTATGGTATAACTAACCATAAATTAGAAACGGTTGTCGTGAATTTACAGAACGTTTTGTATAGTTGCCGTTGTCAAGTGTAAACACGATATAATATCGTAGCTCATCGAGATATCCAGTGTACCATGTAATTAGATCACTAAGATCCCACCTGGATTAATCGATTTTCAAATATTTGATGCAAATAGAGACTTGGCATATCAACACCTTTTTTAGTATCGTTACGCCCATAGGCCCGAAGAGGCAAGCAGAGGTATAAACAACTAGAGCACCTACGATCGGCCGAAGACACTACGTCCCACACTGTTACAGGTGGCAAGTCTATCAACAGCCGGGCAGATATCTAATCCTGGGAATGTTGTTTTTTATATAACAAAAAATACCTTTTTGTTGCACGACCCGGGAATCGAGTCCGTTGACTCATCAGTCCGCTAGACTACAGAGGTGATATTTATTGTGAACATAACATTTGAAGTCAACGTAAAAAGAATGTCGCATGTTTATGTTGAGTAAGAAGTAAAAATAAAATAAAGTTGGATACGAAAAACTGATAAGTACTGTGACAAGAGTTGAAACTCTGATATTAGCACTCACTGGTAATCAGACCCTGGGGTCTGGTAGTAGAGTCCTGTGCATCAACTTTCTAGAGTCTTACCTGTTTCTACCGCCATAATGACTGTATTTTTTTATGATATAGGAATGCAAACCATAGGTGATAATGGTGCGTTGCCAACCTGAGGTCAGAATGTTAGGCCTCGAGCAAAAGTAAGTTTACTAACGTCATGACGTGTTCCGAACCGGAACACGTCATGACGTTACGGCGGCAGGAACAGGTAAGGCGCTGGTACCAGTGGTATCAGTAGTTGGCATTGTCGCGTTTTAGGCCGGAAGGTGAGTTAACTGGTAGCCTACCAGTTAACACATAATATTATGTTTATATTATATAATATATAATAAAAAAGTAGCCTAAGTTTGAACTCAGGTCTTTAACAATATGCATATCAAAACTAATGAAATCAGTCCAATGTGTCAGCCGCGCAATCGTTCCAGTCAAATGACAGACTTTCACATTTATAACATCAGTATGGACATAATATTTTTTTTTTTTGGGTAAGCCAAAATACAGACGGATTAATTGGTAATATAAAATGCATGACGTACACTATAGAGATTAGGATTTTTTAAAATAAATAACCCGGACAAGTTACACAAATTGAATCTAACCCCAAAATAAGTAAATTATAAGCTTGTGTTATGGGTGTTAGTCCACGATGCTAATACACAGAAATACTTAATAGATACTAGAATAAATTTAATAAACACCCAGACCCTGAAACACAGACAGTTCATCACACAAATACCTGCCTTGCCTCTTTTAGATCAACCTCAGATGCAAATGCGGCCAAACTACAATTCAGCTATTATAGCAAACGATTGAGTCATCTCATCCCTATGCTAAAATAATAACTGCCAATATAAACGCCATTTCGGTGTGTAGTACAGCGAGAAATTAGTGGGCGAGCCGCCGAGCATCCACGTTGTGGCTTGTAATTTAATCCACTAAAATTAATTGAAACTCGATTTTACAACCCACCACCGCGCCCCGCCGCTTGCAGCCGACTTCAATCTGAGAAATAATCAACAGACCTAAACATTTCATTCCGAAAATAAATAATTAATTTATCCTCCAAATATAAAACATATGTGAACGCTTGATCACATTCATGTCAAAGACAACGAATGTGACATTTCATACTCTAGCTTTGAAGTCTGAATTTTCAATAAATATAAGAAGAATGAAATATAATACTTTATTTAATCGAATAAATTCCAAAAGAAGCCTGTTTGAACAATATTTTTAGTTAAAATATATTTAACTAGCTGTCACCCGCGGCTTTGCTAGCGTGGCAGTTAATATATGTACTGGTTATAGCCCATTAATAAGGACATTTAAATAAATTTTCAACCCTTATTTCACCCCCGTAGGGTATTATTTCTGGAAACGCTTAAAACATATCTAATTATTTTTAATAAGTACCCCAAAAATAAAGTTTCATGTTTCTAACTTAAAAAAATAGGATTTTCCATACAAACTTTCAACCTCTTTTCCATTCCCTGGAGGTAGAATTTTCAGAAATATTAACATACCTATTTACTCATTTTTAAAAAGTAGCCCAAAAATAAAGTTTCATATTTCTTACTTAAAAATGTCTGTCTTCCATACAAACTTTCAACCCCTATTTCATCCCCTTGGGGTAAGAAATTCCAAAATTCCGTTCTTAGTTGGCGTCTATACCATAAAATGTAAATACTTATTAAATTCCATGGCTGTAACTAACAGTTTTCGCTCAGAGATGATAAATAAGTCAGTCAGGACATGTTATTTTATAAATATAGATTACATACTAAAAAAAATCTTGTAAATAAGTCAGTCAGGACATGTTATTTTATAAATATAGATTACTTACAAAAAAAACTAAAAAAAATTCCGAAAGCATCTTGTTTAAACAAGATGCTTTCGGAATTTATTTCTGTAAATGATGTATTGTATTATATTCCTTAAACCCTTAAGTTGTGTTCATAATCCACCATTTCATTACAACGGCCATTTTGCTTTTACCTGACGAAGGTGGAAGCTTGTATATTTAATCAGGAATTCATATTTGATTAAGAAAAAGATTTAGGAAAATATGAAACACAATACTTTATTTTTTCACATACAAGCGGTTATTAGTATTCAAGGTCAGGTGGTCCAAATTTCGCCGGGTTGGCTAGTCAATATGGATTACATATGTTGTATTGTTATCGGGCATAAAAGTTCATTCCAAATTTTAAATCAATCGACTGAGCTTACCGGGTTTAAACAAAATCTGTTCTGTTTTTGTTTACTTTACTTCAGTTTTTTTTAATGACTAATTTGTTGCTAATTTTTACAACTTCACCGAGCTTTGTGAGTCAGTTTTAAAATTAAACCTTCCTAACAAACGTCAAATGAAATTTCCTGTTGTTCAAAACAAATACAACTTTATGGTAGCATTCTAAATGTGGAAAAATAGCATATCTTCGCAAAAGTCCAATATCCGAAATTTGGCTTTGGAAAAGTATTTTATAGAAATATATTGTTTGCAATATCAGTGTTTGTACTAGGTTATGAGATTTCCCTCATGGATTCGTGAACGTACGAGTACGTATTATGTGGCTAGCGTATGTGAAGTAGTATGTAGTTATGTCGCCTGGTCATGATAAAAATTTAAGAAAAGGAAAGCATTTCTTCCAGATCTGAAAATCTAGTTTCTGATCAATATGCAGAAAATTATCAATAAAGTTTATCTTTATTCATTTTATAATGTATTATATAATATAACTGGCTGACCCGGCTGGCGTATGATTTTTTAAATATTATTTTAGTAAAAATCATACTCGGGATACATATATTCGTGAGTATCCCGTATAAATAATTAAAAATGGACCCTGGACATCGCGAAATAATTAATAATACGCGACGATTTAAGTTTAAAATCTTAAATTGGGGTGAGTCATCCTTATCACTTAGGAGTATGAAAATAAGATAGTAGCCAACTCTCAGACCTACTGAATATGCGTATAATTTTTTTAGTTAAAATCGGTAAAGCCGTTTCGGAGTAGTAGAGTAGTAGTAAGTAACTGACATTATGATACGAGAATTTTATATAATATAAGATATAAGATTTTTTTTTTTACACACTTTTTTAGTATATTTTTATTTATTCGTTCTAAGTATAGCTACAGTTAATTGTTTTGTACACGATGCCTTCCATTTTATTTTCACAGCTTAATTTTTTTTGGGTTGGCTGGAAGAAATTTCTTTAGTTAGAGATAAGCTCGCCTTTTGTGCATTTTTAACTTCTCGTGTATTTTGTGTATTTTAATTTTTGTGTGCAATAAAGTGTTAAATAAATAAATAAATAAAAGAGTATACATTTTAGTGCTAGGTTTGTTTAAAATGTTAGAAAAAGACAAGCTCGCTGAGTTTTTCGCCAGATCTTCTCAGTGTGTAGCCGCGATTCTGATTCAGCGGTAGTTTATAAAAATGTCGACTTTCACACGTACCAAATATTTGGTCCATGTGAAAAAAGATTTTTCTGATTATGTTTTTAAAAAAAGAACTAAGGCCCAGTAATCGCGTAAACTCAGACCTATAAAAAGTATTTTATTGGTCGAGTCGACGACATTCAAAAAACACACAAACGAAC
>NJDC01010331.1:0-12620 GCA_002245475.1 Calephelis virginiensis | reverse complement strand
GAAGTGTTATTTCAAACAAATTATAATACCTTAAACAGAAATAACAGAACAAAACATTAACCATAAAAATTCACAAATTATGTCAATTAGAAGCTTACACGTAAATACATATTTTATATACACAGAAATTGCTATAAAATCGAGAACCATGAAAAAAACTCTTGTAAATTTGTAAGTTTATATGGGTATTAGCAAAAACATGAACCTGAGAACTTAGTTCATTTGGCACACCATACCTCTGTCTACTATGCAGGGTGTTTTATTTAAAATATTTTTATGTATAAGTAACCTGTCCTTTCAAATGGATCTCTACATTCTGGATTTCTAGATATTTGGTCGCGGTAGAACTTTTAACTTGTAAAAAATTACAGTAAAAACTGTTAAGCACATACTACAAATAAAAAACTGGATAAAGTCAATCGGACCAAGTGTTAAAAAATTATAACCCAATATCTATTTTAAGTCTTACCCATCTTGTGCAGGAACCACTTTAACGGGTGGAATAAAAAAATAGAGGAAGGTTATAGGATACCTTTTTATCGTACTTTAGGTACTTCAGTACCCACTAACTATAACCACTAATTTCATTACGATTGGTTAAATCGATTTGGTGCAAATCGCGATAATCATGTAGTATAATATAATCGTGAATCATGATACAGACGAACTGTCTAAAAATGTGTTGTTTTGCTGCCACTTTTTAATCTACTGCACTTTTTTTGAAGATCTTCAATGTACCTACTTCCAGAGTTCATTAAATTAGTACAGATTTAAGTTCCATATTTTTGTAAAGATACATAAAAAAACAAAAAAATGTCCCTGGACAAGCCACACAAATTGAATCTAACCCCGAAGTACCTAAGCAAATTTTAAGATTGTGTTATGGGTGTTAGTCAGCAATACGAATACATAAAAATACTTAGACAGATACTTGAATAAATTTGATAAACACCCAGACCCGGAAATGCTGTCTGCATTTCTAAATGTTTATAACGCAAATGTCTGCCCCCGTCAGGAATCGAACCCGAGCCTCGCGGTTGGTCGTTGTAGTTAGGCGTGTACGCTAAAGCCATTCGGTCCACGAGGCGATCAAATACTTACTGTTTTACTACTAAAAACATACATACATACATAAACAAAAGTTGAACATATGATTTACTAAATTTTGTCCTAAAATTGGATTCTCAACCAGTAAGGTCCACGTCATGCACGTGCAACATGTTGTCAATTTTAGATAAAAAGGTGTTCAATTTTTTGTGTTCAGCGTATATTTACAAGAATAAAATAAGGCTCGTAATTGAAAACGTAAAAAGCAAAGATAAGCACGAAAATGTTGAAAGGCACGTAACCTCACAAAATGAAGTAGGTACACACGATCCTCGAGAGTGCAGTTCTACTAGCTATTTACAAATGGGGACTGAATGTGAAAACAAATCTAAATAGCCCCACTGTTTGGATCGCCTTTGTGTCCAGCTTTTGTTGTTACACTGTGTAGTCAGTTGCTGTAACGTGTTTGATGTTCGTTGTTCAAACAAATATACTTAACTAGCTGCCTTTTCCGGCTTCGCTCGGATGTTAATTTTTTTGACTATAAATTGAGATGTAAGCTATCCTATCTTTCAAGTTGGATCAAACTGCACACGGTGTGCAAATTTGATTCAAATCGGTTGAGTAGTTTAGTAGTCCATCGCGGACAAACAACCTGCCACGTAACTTATATATATTAAGATATTATTTTTTTTTATACAGGAGGAGGCAAGCGAGCAAGTGGGTCTCCTGATGGAAAGTGATTGGCGGTCGCGGAACTGCAGTTTTATTTCAAAACTAACGAGACCAGTAATTTGTACAGCCACACAGCCGCCATCGCGGTTAAAATTATCGCTCGCTTACTTTAAGCATTTCACACACGGCAGCTATAATGTAAAAATATACATTACAGCACTATACGTCTCATTACATATTTCTATAGAAATCGTCAGGAGACCACACACGACAGCTATAATGTACATTAATATACATTACCAACACCCTGGACATCGCGAAATGTGCTTTTACTTTTTCTACGTAAATCTACATTCTACAGAACCTGCGGGTCAGCAAACGCTGCGGACGCGGGTAAAAACCGCTTCGTGAGTTCTTAGCCTTAAATAGGTATTTAGTCGGTGACCCATTATATAATATAACTGTACCAAAATATTAAGAACTAGCAGTTTCACGCAGCTTCGCCTGACTAGTAACTTGGCTTTTACTTAACCGATTTTGATGGATCAAAGCCTATCTCACTCAGGGATAATGTAGCATTCTAAGGATGAAAGAATTTTTGAAATCGGTTCAGTAGTTTCGGAGCCTATTCATTTCTAACAAACAAAAATCAAACATTTTCTCTTTACAATATTAAGTATAGAAGCATAGACTAACATATAGCAGCGTTTTAATTTCAAGTGTGTTTTTAACTTTATTAAAGAAAAATTTCGCCTTTGTCGTCTAGTAGTTTGGTGTTGCCGTCGATAACATGAGGTCCCGGGTTCGATCTTAATTCGGGCAAATGAAATATTTTTTTATCAATTTTCTAATAAAAATTACTTAATTAATTGGTTTGCAAACTATCGCATTATGGGACTAAAATCCAAATGAACCTTCGGCTGATTGTGTTTGGCGGTAGCCCTGTTTGTTCCTTTATCTATCTCGGAGATACTTTTTTTACAAGAAGATTTTTTATAAGAAGCTCTCAGCTAACAATCTTGTAATAAAGATGTTATTTACCGTTACTAGATATGACAAACAACCTCATCTAAACTTCAACCCCATTCTGGCTCCCACAAACGATTACATCCAAGGATAAAAGTGTTCTATTTTCTTCACACGATCTCTAAATATGTAGAAGTCTGATTCAAAGATGAATAATTGATTCCCCAGACAAACTTCTACTAATGCCTTTCATTAGCAACCTAGTATGTTTGTCTGTACAGCTTTAATTTAATCAAATTAAACTTGCTAGGCAATGCAACAGAGCAAGGATTAAGGCTGTTTTAAATACTAATAGCTTCACTATTTTTAAACGACTCCTATACAAAGAGAGTGTATGTTTTTTATGTAGTTTTTATTGTATTAGAGGTAAAAAAGCTCACGGAAACTTGAAATTCAATAAAATTTTTCGAGAGAGTTTTAAAATGTAAATTAAAGGAAATTGTCCTGACAGTTAAGTCTCGCCAGTAAGAAATATTATTCATGTTGTTAGAAACATGATTTTTCCAACTTCGAAGAAATTCACTACGGAAATTAATTTTACAATACTAGGAGCTTAAAAAGATCAACAGCTTTTTTAACTCCTGGACAGAAAAAGAGGGTGCGTAAGGTCACTGTATCTGTGTGTGTGCCTGCGTGCGGAATCATAACTTTTGGGTGGATCGATTTTGATGCGAGTTTCTTAGTTTGAAAGCGGGTTTTGATATTTTTCAAATCAAAGGAAAATTAGCATTTTATTTATACGTAACTTTATACACGTGGTAGTGTTCCACGAGTTGGTCCGGATCCCCTTTGTGAAGTAGGCCAGCTATAACTCTGGCAGCTCATAAGAGGCGAGCATGGGTTAAGGGGGTCATTACCAACAAGACCGTTTGTTGTAGAAAGCAGCTTAGCAACCTATCTGGGTTGGGGTTCATCGCCTTATTCTTGTTGCCGTAGTAACAGTATTAGCACTGTTGTGTTTCGATCTCGAGGGCAGGTTTAGGTTCAGGACACATTAGGCCTTATAACCCCGCTATAGGCCAGCGACATACCTCCAAAAATTTGTAGTGTCTTACCACCAGAAGAGCCGTATGTCTTATCCCTTAAAAAAATGAAAATCGGGCTACATATTTTAGGCCTAGCAGGCTAAGGAAAAGTTTGGTAAATCTTGGGGAGTTTTGGTTGTTAGCAAATAAACCAACATGAATATGAAATGAAATCATCGTAAAAGTGATTACTTAGAGTACAAAAACAACAGACTTGTAGACTCGTATATCCTAGCTCTGAAATAGGATTTAAAACTACAACAGTATTACTACAAAAAGAAACATTAATAATTGCAAAAAGTGTTTTACTAAACACCGTCTAAAATTGGATTATCAATTAATGACATGCTGCCACATTATCTATGTGTAGCATATTATTTGGATGTTGATTTTAGACAGTGTTTAGTTAAACAGGCGTCTAACATTTTATGTGATAATGTCTAAATTAATTAGAATTTTGTTTAGTATCTTCACGCCTATATCCCCGACGAGGTAGGCAGAGGTACAAAATCAGGGCAACCACGACTAGCCGAAGACACTAAGTCAGACAGATGACCATTTTATTGTTAGCAATTATCAACTTTTATCATGTTCTGAAAATTATCTGTGCTTCGAAGAATATTTTGAAACTAAAGGTAACCTATGACTTGCGTAGAGATTTTCAGTCTTTTTAAGTCACGTGCGGCTAGTTTGCAAAGAAGGTTTGGGGTACATTATTATATAGTACCTACCTATTTGTGAGTATTCAACAATTTCTTATAATGAATAAGTCTGAATCCAACTCTAAAAGAATTGTATTTATTATAACAAAACGTGATAGAAATATTAAATAGAGATAATAAAAACATTAACATTTTTTTTATTATTCATAAAATCCCTAAAAAATACATTAGTACAGGTTCATGAATTAATCATAGAATTTTGTTATATTTCGGATAAGAGCACAACATTATTATACTAAATAAACAGATTAAAGAGATTTTTTAAGAGATTGGGTCTCTTGTTAATAGAATGTCGAATATTGGGTTGGTTTTTTTATATGAGAATACAAACTGTGGCCTATTATACACGCTTTTGGCCCATTTTTCTAGGCGTCATTCCGGATCCAATGAGCTATCGCACATAATTTCAAGAATAGTATCTCTATTTTGTACCGTTTTCAACTTGTCGAGTAGACTAATTGTCTATTTATCTTAACAAATGATTACTGAGTATGTCCCTCGCATATTTCCCGTACTAAGAGAGGGAGATGTAGCGTTTGTAGCGATTGGCACTACGTCTTTGTTCTCATTGTCAAATTGTATGTGCGCGTTCTGATTGATTGAAATTAACTTCATGTTAATTATGTGGACCAATAGCAATGCAATTAGACATTGCCAAAATATAATGTGGCTTAGCCGTCTCCTTGCTACAACAACAGCAGAAAATAAATAGCAGAAACGAAAAGATCAATTAACTTTTTTTTTACTCAACACTTTTGTGACAGTAGCGAAACACATAAGCCATGTATTATGATTAAGATGTAAAGTACATGAGATTTTGGGTTTTAGAGTTACAGCTGTAGAGCGTGTAGAGTTATAAGCTTGGCTCTACATGATATCTAATAGGCAACTGAGGAGATCATCATTACTACATACAATTATCATTAACAAGTTGTTAAAAAATGTGTATTTTAATTTGATAGGAAAACCCGATTGAAAACAGGAGTGTTATAAGTTTGATGTGTCTGTGTATGTCAGTCTGTGGCATCGCAACTTTTGAATGTATAGTCCGATTTAGATGCGGATTTTTTTGTTTAAAAGCTGACGTGATCGAGATGGTTCTTGGCTAAATTTCATTAAGGAGTTGTCGAGGGCTAAAGAACATTGTTAACTATAGCATAATTTTTAAAAATCTTTATTGCACCTAATTCGTTCAATAGTATAGACATATTTAGATATACGTAACATTTAATGTATTGAAACGGAAATGGGTACCTAATTACTTTGCTGTTAGGGTCTTTATGCTCCTGAAAGCCGCAGGATCAAAATTTAGAGTTTCTTTAACATCTGTTCGAAATAACTTTCGTCAAAACGTTGACGGGGTTAATCTATTGAATGAAAATGTCGAAGTTGATGTATTGGCAATCCATTATAAATTTAGGATTCGGTATTCCTTATATAGTTTTGCAAATGTTATGACGAAATCGTTTTAAAATATTTTATATTTCTTGCACTAAACAGTATTTAAATTTATTGTATAAATAAATCACAATTTGCATCCGTACGACATATCATCCATTCGGGTAATGGCATAATAAATTAGTGTATTGGTAGGTACATACTTTCTTTTCATATACATCAATCATGAATAACGACAGACATTTTATGAATAAAAATAAATACGCCACAAAAGTAGAGCACGAAAGTTTTACTTTTATCTTAAGTTTCCATGGAACGCAATCGCAATAGGTTTAGGTATGCTATCGCAACGTTGCTTGTAGATTTCCACGACGCGACGTCGTATCCTGTTTCTGTATACGAGCCTAAAAGCTTACACAATTTATAATTTTATATGAAACTTATTCTGTAATATTTACTTCTGTTCCTAACTTTTAAACGGTGGAACAGTTTAGTAAGCACCTGTGGCAATGCCAAAAGTTTTTGAACTCTTATGCAAATAAGAGTTATTAAGGATAAATTTCACCAATTTTATAAGGAAAGAAAATCTTTTGTTGTAAAAAATGTTCAAAGCATTACTTGTATTTTGCATATGTTATAGTATGATAGTGGAAAATTACTGTTAACACAATTACTTTATCTATTGTTTCTCATTATTTATGCCCTATCTTTAATGTCAAATAGCTATATTTATGTATTATGAGAATTTATTAGCGGCTCCCTAAGCATAAATAGGCATGCTATTTGCACATTTGCTGTATTTGACAAATAAATAGGGTATAATATATTTGCCACAATCATTGCCTTATGTAGCAAATAGAGCAAATAACAAATACGGCTTAACGAAAGTCTGTCCGTTTTTCGATGCACAACAAAGGAGACAGTAAACTATCGACTATATTAATTTCTACTAACTACACATGTTTTTTTACGCATAGCAATAGTACATTCAAATAATAAATTCCAGCTGCAAATGTAAAGTTCATTTGTTATTAACGCAGTCTTTGTAAAAAAAAAGATAGCATTATTTGATATTTACCTACATGTGTGGACGGTTGTTTGACCTATTTGCCCGTATGTCGAATATTTTGACAGTCACATTAAACGCCGATTGACCGCACAAACATCCATGTGTGGCGACAGCATAGTAAAAATTATGGACAGGATATTCAAAATTACTTATTCTTTTATTCAATTTTAAACCATTAAATATGCTTTGTTTTGTCCTGACAAAATATATTGTGATATTCAATAAACCTACTTGATTCTATTCAAAACACAACCCTTAATAATAATACAAAAACACTCAATTGTAAAAAGAATATTTGAAATTTGTCAAACTCAAAGTTACAAAAAAATAATAAAAGTTGGTAATAATGACGTTTTACAAAAAAATCAAAGGTAGACATTAATTTTAAGGACGTTTTGAATTTTAAACGCTTTTGCGCCTAAAGTAAAATGTTTGTTACAAATTATGAACGTAGATAATGATTTTAAAGACGTTTTTAATTTTACAAACATATATGATATATTCACACCCTTACGGGGTAGTTTTTAATTTTAAATGCCTTTTACATCTGTTTCAAAGTAAAATGAACTAATCATGAAGTTGACAGATAAAGTAAAAGTATCTTCATGCCCATATCCCGAAGAGGTAGGCAGAGATACAACCAGGGCACCCACGACTAGCCGAAGACACTAAGTCCCACAATGTGATAGTTGGCAAGCCTATCGCCAACCGGGCACATAATCAATCCCGGGCAACTTTTTTTTAATTATAAAATTGGAAAAACCCAATTTTCTTTTTGTTGCCCGACCCGGGATTCGAACCCGGGACGTCACGCAGTCAAGTCCAACAACTGAACCGCTAGACCACAGAGGCAATTCAATTCAAGATGCCAGATAAATAGCATGTATCTAGGTGAATTACGTTTTGTGCACATACAAAGTTATCCAACATTTCCAGAACGTGGTGAATTATGGAAGTGCTGCTACATTATTAAAGTAGGTACGCTGAGAGTGAATTTAAATATTTGATTCGCCTCATGCCAGCACTGGATCGTATTTGGAAATTCATTATTTTAAACTTTTTGATTAACATAAGGAATTTTGAACAATTTGTTGTCAGATGAATCAACGAACTTACAAGACGTGACAGGGCCGGCCCAAGCTGTTGATAAGGGTTGAGCGAGATTCTCTTTCAGTATCCATTAGTCGGTGCTCGTACCTTTTTATATGATAAAGACAGCGAAAAAGCACTCGGCAAAATGCTAACGAACACCATATATAGGTGCGTCGCTGTCTTATGGTCGGGTTATTAGGTATATTGTGTAAATCTACGGGTTACTCTACCTTACTAGACAAAACACGACGATGCCAATTGCCAAACGCGATCATTATGGAGGGGATACCCTACCCGGGCAGGAATCAAGGAGATGGATCACTAACCATGCTAGTTTCTGCACAGTTCTCTAACAGTTGTGATCTTATGGCAAAAAATTGGTTAGTAATGTAGGTGACCTGTTGTATATAGGGACTCGGTTTAACAATTCGAATACTGGCATAATTTATATTTGCATCTTTGGCTCCCTTTGCGCGCTCTGGCACATACTCGTAGAGCGAGCGCATACCTACTCTACTCGAACTCTAGGGACAACCAGCCTTGTGAATTGAAATTCTCGATATTTCTAGCTAGATAGCTTAGAGCTAAATAGCTTTAAATTACCAAGTATGTACAACATAAAGATACATGACGTGTATTAGTAAGAAGGTATTCTGACTTTGTAAATTTCAGTGCTTGTACAAATAAGAGATCGTTCATTCATTTAAATAAGTTTTACGTTTTAAGTATATAAACTTTTTTAATATCATTAAAAAGTTTTCTTCGGGTGCGTCATATGAGGCAAACATATTTATCGTCACTGTACACGCTACGAGCCGTCGATCAATCAATTTTTTGCGGCGTCGCCTCATGTTTATGCCAAGGTCTTACAAGTCAAGTTAGTTTCTCTCCCCGCTGTCGCCAGTTTGTCGACATGTCAACCAATATTCGATGATGAAGAGTGGATAAGTCTCTCTACATGAGCATTGCGCATCCTAGGTGTGTAGGCAGTGACTGCTTTTTAGTTGCTATCTTACTCAAGTGTTCAGAAGTGGACATGGCAAGGTTCAAACATATACAGAATGACGTTTAATGTACCAGCCAAATTTTGTGAAATGATTCGGAATCTTTATAATACTTGATGTGTGCAGTAGTTAAAAATATAAAAAAAGCAATTTATAATTTGTATCCAACGAAAAATACAAGATGTGTGGTTATAAGGTAAAAAAGCATAAACATGGTTCCCATCGACCGCAGTCGCATTCACAGGCGCATGACGTCATGACTCGTACTAGGTAGGACATAGCGGAATGTTTTAAATGAATGTTTATAAAAGTAAATATTACAATTTGGCAATTATATTTAAAATGCATGACCATTCAAGCCTTTACCCCATTATATCAAAATTTGGCAGGTTTCAAAGTAACCCTGTATAACTACGGTGACTACTCTATTCTCGCGATAAAAGATAATTTTGACAGATTAGTGCTGCCAATAACGGCGACATTCATAGACCTTAGATATCTTTTAATCAGCCATTAAGTTGAGATTTTGTATACAAAATTGTGATTTAATGACAGGTTTAGTTTAAATTGACGTCTCTGATTACGACCGTTACTTTGTACATGCTATGTTTTTTGCTTTGTACATAAAGCTTAAACGGATTGCAACAACATTGTGCACGTGGATAGTAAATTTTTGAGGTTATATCAAAAAGAGTTTAATGGAAATGTAGATTTATGCGTTATCTACAACTTTCCGATTGTGCATTTTTCATTTAGAACAGGATTTTGTCCGGAAATTTAAAAAAATCTTTTATTTTTCACCCCTTTTCATTCCCCTAAAAGTATATTCGAAATCCACGACTTATTGTTATTTTTTGGCTACTACAAACCTTATTATAATAGTCAACCATGAAACTAACTAGCCTGGTCTACGTGATTGATTTGAGTAAACTTGTATGGGTAATGTAATACAAAACATAACATAGTAGAGTGCTGTTGAGCAGCTACGTCAAAGGATTTACCTGTTTCGTAATTTTCTTTTGAAACTACTCCGACCTTCATTACATTGCAAATTGAGGCCGGGATATAAAAGGCCAGATTCGGGTTTCTGAAGAATGTAGTGCGGTTACCTAGGGTTAATGGCATGTCGGACGGTTGGTAGGTCATCAAAATATATATTCCAGTGATATTCCTGGAGAATTCTAGTACAAATTCACTAGTTTGCAACAATAATAGTTCACATTCTTCCTGGGAAGCTTGTGATATCTATCTATACTTATAATAAAACTGTAGAAGAGTGAATTTTGTACATTGATAATTGATAATATTAAAATTAATTAAGGCGAATAAAAAAAGCTATATTTTTAACATTTTTTTAAAATTTTTGTTTTTAAATTTTTGTCTGTCTGTCCGTATTATGACTGCGATTTACGCTGAATCTTCTAAAGCGATCCTAACGAAATTTGGATGGTAGGTACTTTGTATTGCAAAGAATAACCGACACTTTATCGGGATCACTGTCTGTATATCTGTTTGTCATCAATTTATAATAAAGTCTATGTATTTATTACAGAAATAATAAAAAAAGTAAATTAAAAATTTAAAAAGCCCCCGGCACAAGAACTTTATTTCCCTTTAAAAAGTAAAAACTTTGTTGACGTTCGGTTAATCTCCCCACTTTCACCCCCACAACTTTTAAACGACTCAACCGATTTTCATAAAACATGTCTAAGAACACTCGCACATAAGTTACCTTTAATACAAAAAAAAAACAAATTGAAATCACTATACCCGTTCGGTAGTTATGACGTCACAGACAGATAGATACACAGACAGACAGACACGTCAAACTTATAACACCCCTCGTTTTGCGTTGGGGGTTAAAAAAAATAATTGATGGAATACTTTAAAACCGATATTCTATATCCATAATAAAACAAATTAAAAAAATTTTATAAACCCCCTACAGAACCAACATGTAATGTAGCTAAGAACCACTCGACAATGTTAGTTTATCAAACAAAAAATCTGCATTGAAATCGGTTCATACGTTCCAAAGTTCCAGAAACACACACACATACATATAGAGGCACGTAAAACTTGTAAAACCTCAATTTTCCGCCGGGGGTTAAAAGACCTTTGTCTATAACGGGGATGCAAGTTTATATAAAAATCTTTCTACGTCCACAAAGTCGTAGGCAAACTAGTAGTAAAATAATGAATGAATGGTGCCCAAATCACATTAACAAGAATAATAATTAAGGTTAATTATTTAAATGTAAGCTAGGTGTTAAGGTACGAATTTGAAATCTCTGTATTTTAGTGTTTGGAAATTGAATAATTAATTTGTTACATTTTAGTATTATACGCCTTGTTGCACCTAAATTGGAGATTCGTTTGACTAAATATTTACCTATGATAAATACGAGTATGATACTACTGTTAGTTACAGCATAATTGGTATTAGTGAAATAGATCTATTCAATGGATCGGATAATAACGATTGGTTTATAAAAACATTGGTAAAATAAGTAAGTGTCTTCAAAGTCGTTGCCCCGAAGTGGTTGGCAGAGGTACAACCAGGATACCAATCAAATCTCAAATAAATTTGTCTTTAATAGAAAATTGATACAAAATATTTTAAGTTGCCTGATCCGGGAGTCAAAATAAAAGGTACAACAAATCACATTACAAATTGTAGTGGAAGATTGAAACCTCTATCCGTAACTATGTTCATCTTCTAAATACTCTGAGACCGTATAATAGCCTTTTTGACATAATTTTGCTTTTATACATTTTTAAACTTATTTAAAGGTAGATCTCTAATATCAATGGGTAGCTTATTGTAGAAACATATACATTGACCCAAAAAGGATTTACTAATTTTATGAAGATGAGTTTTGTATACGGCTTGATTTTTTTTGTTCCTCGTATTAATGTCGCGAACACCACATTTTTTTGTAAACACACATAGATTTTTTTAACATACATTAAATTCTCATAAATGTATTGAGAACTGAAGGTTAAAATATTTATTCCTTTGAATTTTTCTCGGAGGGAATCCCTTACTTTAAGTTTATAAATAGCTCTAATAGCTTTTTTCTATAATACAAATATGGTATTTATATGTGCAGAATTTCCCCAAAGAAGTATCTCATAAGACATTAAACTATGAAAATAGCTTAAATATACTATTCGGGCCGTTTTAACATCTGTTAATGTTCTTATTTTTTTACTGCAAATGCTGCTGAACTAAGCCTATTTGCCAGAGTCTCAATGTGAGGGCCCCATTGTAATTTATTATCAATTGTGATGCCTAAAATGACAGTGGATTCAATCAGATCCAGTTTAGATGTATTTAGTTGTACATTGGAATCTACTAGCCTAACATTGGGCGTTGAAAACCTAATACATTTCGTGTTATTACCATTTAAAAGAAGATTGTTAACAGTGAACCAATTGTGCGGGATAATTAAAATGTGTAAATTGTGACGAATTTTTAGTGTATAAAAGTGTTTAAATGTATATTTAATGTAAGAATAACCAGGTAAAATAAGTAGTCTATTTTCTTAGTTTTATGTGT
>NJDC01010321.1:0-14775 GCA_002245475.1 Calephelis virginiensis | reverse complement strand
ATCCAATCCCGGGCAACATTTTTTTATTAGAAAATTGGAAAAACCAAATTTTATTTTTATTGCCCGGCCCGGGATTAAAACCTGGGACCTTATGCAGTCAAGTCCAACACATTCCCTGTACTTTAACAAATAATTCAAAACCAAAATTAGCCAAATCGGTTCAGCCGTTCTCGATTTTTAGCGTGACTTACGAAGATCAATTGTATATATAGTCTATTAATCTATATATATATATATATATATAGACTAGCTGACCCAGCAAACTTCGTATTGCTTGACATTAATGCTTCGACAGTAGCGCAGTCTGAATCCAATGTGAAACATTTCAAAATCAACAACTACTTATTATTAAAAAAATAATTAAAAAACATTTTCCAGGAGACCAAATTATGAATCTAAACCATTCTCGAACTCCCTTGGACACACACACAAAGTTTTGTCGAAATCCTTCCAGTCGTCTAGAAGGAGTTCAGTGACAAACACACGAACACTAGAATTATATATACATATAAAGATAACCAGCGCAAACAAGCTCGCATTCTTACGTGCGAGCTTGGTTGCTTGTTTAAATGCTTACAAACATGCAGAATAGATCATCTGCCTTCTCGTAATGGCAAGCATAGGCTTACCGTCACTAACACCGTGGCATCTGACTAGGTAAAGTTTCGCAGCAACTTGCACGGATTGGTACCACCGCCTTACCAATTCTTCTTAGGTTGGCAATGCATCATTACTAGCTTTGATGTCTCTAGGCGGCGTGAATTTCTCACCATCAGGAAATCGTTCTCCCTTTATTCGTGTTCTGGGGGTTGATTATCTATCTCAGTTGCCAACTTAAATTGGAAAAGTGTACATCAAATGACGTCATTTGTGTTTGTATCCCTATTGTATTTCTGTTGGTCACTGGAGATAGCAAATATAAGACACGTCATTTGACAGCTATTTGATGAAAATTTTTCCTTTTAGTTGGGAACTGAGATACGTAATCGGCCCCCTGGTCGCGGAGGTGGGCGGTGGGAACGTTAGTTAGGCTTGTCACATTCTGTGTCACTTGTAGGATTATTTGCCACAACAGTTACACTGTTTACGCGGAATTTATTTTACATTTATTTTTTTGTGTCATGATACGTATAATCAGGCAAAAAAAAAAGATTTAATAATTACATAGAAAAAAACAAAAACAACTCCTTTTACGGGATGCCTGGAGAAAAGTTCTTTTATTAGAGATAAGCTCGCATATTCTTTCTTTTTTTTCTTTTATCTATATTTTGTAATATTGATTGTGTACTATAAAAAGTTCATATTATTAATAATAACAATGCTTCAATCCATACATACTGATAGTAGCTGTTATTGGCAAGCAATTCGCAGTTCGCCGCATCAGCTAGTATATTATGATACTTAAGTATTGTATTTTCCGTAGCGGTTTTGCTCCGCTGAGTAGACCATCTGCCTATTTGCTTGGTAGCTCATAAAAGTCAAGCATAGGTTTAATGAGTTATATGTACTATAGTATATATTTTATTACTGTAAGATAATTTATTCACCCTTTTTTAGTAATTATTTATGTGGGGTCCAACTAAGCTCTCTTAATGAGTTAAGTTTGACTGATAAAGACTGCTATGCTGCAATAAATCCACTTTTTTACACTTTTGTGCATAAATTTTTAATAAATAAATAAGACCACAGGGTACAAAAGTGCTGTGCAGCAACTTGCCCAGTTAAAGTTCACCGTACTTATTTGTTTGGGTCTAGAGGGTAGGGTAGGTTTTAGACTTGCACAATAGACCTGGCATAAGACAGCAATATATTATTATGTCTACAGGCCAGGACTGTTTCTTACGACCAGAAAAACTGTGTTCTTATTAGCAACCTGAACACATGAAAAAATAAAGCAACAAATTTCTATTCACTATTAGTTTACCCCACAAGCTTTAAATCACACTATTAATTAAATAATTTGTATGGGAGAATTTTTAATCACATTTAAAAGAAAATGAGCACATGGATTGTATAAGAAATACTCATCGCTTATAGATGACATTGTTTCTTGGCCAATCCGATATGGGGTGGTTAGACTTACTTACATACATACATACATACATACATACATACATACATATCGTCACGCCAAGTTCCTTTCGAGCTAGGCAGAGAGTATCAAGTGCCAGGCTTGTTAGGCATCTTATGTATAAGCCTTAACATCTAACACTCATGTTGTCAAATCACCTTGAACATCTTAGAAGTTTTATGTGAAAATTGCATTCTCACATTGTTATTGCTAGGAGTTCCGTATTTTATTAGTCTTTGCCTTTCTAAAATAAAAAAAAACAATGCAATATTTCTACAGTCAGATCCATTGCTTCCTTGTCTTCCGAATAAACAAAAACACATTTCAAAATTCTAAACGGTACTTAATACGTTTAGAGGTTTTGGCGCCATCGTGAATGAAGGTGGCCGTATTTTTTTTTCACAATTATTGAATTTAGTGTAAAATATGAGTACAATTGGTTAATTTAGGTGGGAATTAGTTTAATTTTGTTCAGTGAAAGTGCACAAATGAAATAATCATGAATAAATTAGTGTACTTATCGTGAATTTCCTCGCTGCCGCCAAATCTTATAGACGAGCTTGTGTAACTAAACCACCGCTTTACTCAAGACCCAGACATGACTTTGTAAATAGTGACAAATGACTGAAAAAAAGAAATAATACGGAAGACATGAATTGAAAATATATAACAAGAAAAAGATTTATTAATACGGAATACGTGGCTGTATGGACTTAGATCCTTTGCCTTAACCCGACTGGGATAAAATTAAAAAGCTTAATACGCTTAAAACGTTAATAACTTGTTAAAATCATATTACGTTAAATAAAATCCAAACTTACACACAAATTAAACAGTTACAGCAAAAAAGTTTGTACACTTTTCCAACCCAAAGGCGGATTTGTTTATATTTGTCATGTTTTGGCAGTCCGTCCCCAAGGGTACCGAAAGTTACGGCCGCATTTAGGGAATATATTTTTGCTATTTGGACCTTTCTAGAATTGATGACATTTAACATGTAATGGAAAATCTTATAGAGTGGTTTTAATATTATTATAAAAGGTTTATTGATGCAAATGGTTTTCCTTCCTGATTTAGTTTGAATTTCGAATTATATTTTAATACCGTTTTATTTTGCTTCCTTTTATACAGTGGTCATAGACATATCTTAAGTTTACTTATGAAAAAAAAAATAATGGCAAGAACGTTATTTCCTGAACAGACTCCGTATTCCGTAAGTATATTTTTATCGTATACTAGCGGCTCGCCCTGGCTTCGCGCGGCCACAAAATATACATATAAAGCTTCCTCTTCAATCCTTTTATCTATGAAATAACGAATTAAGGGCCCATGTATACTAAAATACGTCAGCAATATACTGTTTTTTCATACAAAGCAATTATGGATCTTGGCGACAAAAATACACAAGATTAACATTAATATGCTTTATAAGACTAGTGTTTCCAAAACACGATTCATTTCACTTTGCTCGACAAAAAAAAATCAAAAAGTTAACCCTTTTTTTAAAGCAAAACCCATCTGTCTACTTCAATTATGAAAATATCGACACCAGATTTAACATAAACATAGATAAGTATTATACCTAAAACATAACTTTTATATTTTTTTTCAAATTACTTTTATAGTGTCAAAAATAGTGATTTGGCGCTTAAGACATTTACTTCAGAGCGCAATATTTCATATTAATCATGGAACGGGGGAGAGCGCTGATTGGCTCTTCTGGCTGACTAAGTATGGGGCCTTAAAATCGCTTGCATAGTTTTAAAGATTTAAGCATGCAAAGGAACAGAGTCGTTTCGACTTTGTTTTATACTATGTAGTGATGTTGAAGTAGGGTGAGTACAGAAGCATCGTTGCTTTAGGCTATTTTTTTATCATAATTAGCTTAATAGTAATTAAATTAAATATATCTATTTGCAGAATATGTGTGTAAAAAATTGTTGCAAAGAAATTTCAGCATACAAACATATTCCACCATTTTGTTGTGTGCAAATATTTAATTAATAATTTTTATTACTAATAAGTAACAGAGCCTGAGCCTATTTACCCTCAGAGTGTATTTAAACGGGTATTTTTATCGCTAGTTCTGAAAACCCCATTAATCATATAAGCCATTTAAGACAAAACCACTTCAACGGAATCTATTTGCAGAATATGTGTGTAAGAAATTGTTGCAAAGAAATTTCAGCATACAAACATATTCCACCATTTTGTTGTGTGCAAATATTTAATTAATATTTTTTATTACTAATAAGTAACAGAGCCTGAGCCTATTTACCCTCAGAGTGTATTTAAACGGGTATTTTTATCGCTAGTTCTGAAAACCCCATTAATCATATAAGCCATTTAAGACAAAACCACTTCAACGGAATTGCCTTAAATGCTGTTATATTAAAATTGCAGTAAGTATGTAAGCGGTTTGTATGACAATGTTCATAATGTTCATTGTACATAGGTATATAATTTACTTTTAAGGAAAGATGATGATATTTTTAGTTGATAATTTAAGCGAAGTGAAATTTGAAATTCCGACTGCAATATTAATATGTGTGTATATATGTATAGTATGTATCTAAATACACAAAAAGTTCGGTATTTTCTTCGATTTCTATGAAATTCCATCATTAGTTTTGGGGATGGTGGCACCCACTACGTGCATTAAAAGTATGTAGGAAGTATTATATTAAATTCAGTTAAAAATAAATCGAATTAACCACAATTCAACATAATGAAAATACCTACAAAACCCCTACAAAACCACCTTTAAAAATCTATCCCAAAATAACTTCGCTTGACTCGGGTTAACACAACTGAAAGATAATCCAATAATATGTTGCTAAAGCCGTTTGCGAAGTAACACTACATATGATTGACTATTAAATAGCTTAAGTTTAAGCTCTTTTAATTAAATGAACAGGTTTCCCATATCTTGTTAAATAGTTTCAAAAACAAATGAACAAAACTGTTGCAAATCCCGTGTTTTTGCTATTTTTCCTGTGTTGGTGTCTGCAGAATGATGAAGGAGAAGATAGCTCAGAATAGACCTTCTGCCTACCTGCATGGTTTCTGGTAGCAGGCAAGAATAAATTATTACTAACAAGATCACTGGTGTTAGTGTTACGTAACAACTTATCCGGTTAGGGATCCACCGCTCTACTCACTTCTGATTTCGTAAAGACAGTTTTTAGCACAGTTTTGACAGCATATTGACTCACCTATAACATCTGTGGTGTCTATACGACAGTTGTTTCCTACCACCAGGAGAGTATTCATATTCATATTTTTTTATTGTTCGAATATAGGTACAGTACTACTGTTTAAATTATGCGCTTCGGCTTTACACTTTTTACACTTTACACTTCTATTTTTAAATGGCTGACTTAATCTAAATTTAAGCGAAATGATTAATTACGTGTAATGACAACTCTAGGTAGATATCTTTAAAATTCGGATTTGCGAAGCTTGATGAATATAGACGAAGCGCATAATTAAATAGTACTATACATAGCTAGTTGGTAACAAAGTCGTGTGCTTGTTTGGTATATTGTTCCATAAAACCCTACAGTTTAAGAAAATAGCAACATCATCAACCTATCATTGACCAATAAATTAACCGAATCCGATGATCATTTTGATCACCTATTTGGTCGAAGGGCTAGCGTACACGCCTAACGTCAGCGACCGCAAGGCTTGGGAGAGATTCCTGAGGGGAGGAAACATTTGTGTAATGAACATTTAAATGTCTGTATTTCGGGTATGGGTGTATTTATTCAATTTATACTAGTATATATTTAAGTACAAATTTACTAGACTAACGCCCATAAAACGAGCATATAATTTGTTGAGTTTGGGGTTAGATTTAAGTTGTGTAATTTGTCCAGTGATATTTGTACATGTACTAGCGCCCCGGTACGTACTTCGCTACGTATATGACCGCAGGAATTACATAACAGCAAAACAAAAAAAGAAAAAAAACACAACTGAAAAAAGTTTCAATATGACACAGCAATCCCCATCTGAAAAAAGTTTCAATTTGACTGAAAAATCCCCGTTAACAAAATGATCCGCCATTTATTGAATGCATTTGTTATAAAAAATGTGATAAATGAAAAACTGCTCCATCGATTTTAGACAAACTTCACAGGTGAGCCCGTTTTTTATTTATAAAATTACAGCAAAAAGTAGCATTGATTTATATATATATATATAGATTTATTGGGTGTGTAAAACCAGGGTCTGCGTTACTGCTATGATAGTGTATTGAAAACGTTGCTACCGCGAATGAACAATGGTATCAGATTTTATCCTAAAGGCGATCTCGTTTATATTTGTCATGTTTTAGCAATCCATTCCCAAGGGAAAGATTCGGTCGCATTTATGGGATATGTTTTTACGTTTTGGACGTTTCAAGAATTGATGACATGTAGATGTTACGGAAAATCTTTGAGAGTAGTTTTCAATATTATTAAATGTTGTTTGATTACGTATTATAAAAGATTTATGGAGGCAAACAGTTTTAAGAGTATATTTGATATTTTCCATCGTCGGCGCTTGGTAAAACTTCCAAATATTCATATTTTTAAATAAAAAAACACTTGTTCTGTTTGAAGTATCACTTACAATTTATTATTTTGTAAATAGCCTACTGTTGAAAGTTTAGGTTTTAACCCTGATGATGTTATATAAGCGAAACCGGTAGGCTATTTACTAAATAATAAATTATACCTAAGTGATAAGTATAACAGCAGATACAAGTGTTTTTTTATTTAAAAATATAAAGTTTTATTACTGTTTACGTACAATGTAGATATTCGGGATTTTTAATAAAATGATAGTTTTTAAATACCACAAAAAGAGAGGTTTTGTAAGGTTGTAGTGTCTGTATGTGAGTGTGTATGTGTGTTGTTGGACTTGACTGCCTGAGATCCTGGGTTCGAATCCCGGGTCGGGCAACAATAAGTAAATTGGGTTTTTAGAATTTTCAAATAAAAAAAAAAACGTTGCTCGGGATTGGATATGTGCCCGGTTGGCGATAGGCTTGCCATCTATCACATTGTGGGATTTAGGGTCTTCGACTACTCTTGGGTGCCTGGTTTTGCCTTTGCCTACAACTTCTGGGATATGAACGTGAACCTACTCAACCTAGCACCGCCTTACCTATTGCTGCCGCCATAACTTCTTGACGTGTTCCGGTTCGGAGGGTAAGGTAGCCGGTAAACTTACTTTTGCTCGAAGCCTAACATCCCGGCCTCAGGTTGGCAACGCCCCATTACTTCTGGTGTCTCTTAGCGGCGTGAATTTCTTACCATCAGGAAATCAGTCTGCTTGTTTGCCTTCCAATATAATAAAAAATGTGAGCCGTCACGGGACGCCTGTCAGATGTGAAACATCGACATTATTTTGTAAAAGTAATATTTAGAAAATAACAGATTGTGATAGGTACTAAATATGTCATAATGATAAAATAAAATATTACGATTTTAGACTAATACCTACCTATAGTAGTCTACCTACTATTTTAGAAATCGTATGTCGTCGATTGCGCATGGCGATCCGTCGCCACACCGTACACACTACTGCATATCGACGGCCCCTACGTATAAAAAGACATGTCGAAATTGGCAATTTTTTTAATGCCAATTTTTTTATTATAAATATAAGCATATAATGCTTATATTTATCAATATGCGTGTACCAATTTAATATTTTTTCAGTTACTCAATTATTTCACGAGATACCTAAAGCGTATATTGTAACAAGTCCGACACATTTTACGGAATGTGTAGTATACACGGACGAGTCGTACTTAACGCGAAATACCATATTTGAAAATTGGCGACATTCGTCTCATCTCAGAGTTGTTTTTTTATACGTAGGTATAAGGGTATTAGAAATATAATAAAAATCATATTTATATTTATCAGACATTAGTGGAGTTAATTTGAATGAAATTTGAAATAAATTTTATTTTGACCACTTCTTAAAAATTAAGCATATTTAGTTTTCCACGTACAAACAGTCACATCAGATTTAACTCTGTTGACGTGTTTCTAATAAATAACGTAGAAACGGTTACCTATCAAATTTTCCATGAAAATATATACGTAGTATTATTTCCATACTGTCAATAAAAGATGTAATTATTACATACTTAAATTTTAAAGTCATATTAGTAAAAAGTGTAACAGTATTTTTTTAAACTAATTGAACCTTAAATCGCTCTCCTGTAAACTATCGATTTTGACATGTCGCTTTATACGTAGGGACCATCGAGCGCCACGCCACGCCACGCCACGGCATGCGTCGCCACGCCAGAAATCGGTTTTACGTGCGGCGATAGATGTTTCACATAAAAAAAAAACCTGTGACATCTACCGAGTTAATAAATTACGGTGACTTCTTAACATTAGAAGACTTCACTATCTTATATCATGAGAAAAGTTAATTTTACTTTTGAAGGCAGTTATTTTAGTGGCATTTGGTTTTTGGATCACCTTAAGAATACAAAAAAGCTTTATTTCTCGTATCCCGCAAGAAGAAAACTGAAATACAACCAGGGGGGTGATTATGTAACTCAGTTACCAACTCAAAATGGATGAGTGTACATCGAATCGTTGTCAAATGACGTGTTTTGTATTTGCTATCTCCAGTAACCAACAGAAATACAATAGAGATAGCAAACATACATGACGTCATTTGATGTACACTTTTACAGTTTGAGTTGACAACTGAGATACATAATCACCCCCCAGGGCACATATTAGGTGAAGGAACTTTTGTCTTTAATGTGAAAGGAACAAAACTTAACCTCAAACAGACACTTAAACAATCGCGAACAAAGTTGCTTTTACCAGAAAATTGAATAAACACATTTTGAAATTGACCTGGAAATCGAAGGTAAAATCTCGTGTATTCAACACCCACACCGGACCACTAGACCACAGAAGCGATTACCTCAATAAATTAGTTTTATCCAAACAAAACCCACACCAACACCACATTCTAAGAGCTAACAGCACCTTATGCTTAAATGTATATAATCGTCTAAGCCGATAATTCAAACCCTAGTTTTGGAAGATAAATTGCCTTTCAAACCTATTTGCAATTATGTAGGGATGGTCAAAGTTGTTGTGGCTTCTCCCAATTACGTAGCACTTAGTGGTCTAATATTCTGATAGGTACCTTCGCAAAATAATTGATGGAATATTGACCAAAGGGTAGGAAATACTTAATACCAAATCCACCGCTCCCTTTGCAAACATTGACTTAAATAAATTAAAATTACAAATCAAAAGAGATGGACTGTTGTAGGCCATTATAACTGATAATAGTTATTTTAAAAATATTTATATTTAGAACGTGTAATTTCAAGATATGTAGTTTTAAAAATGTAATTTAACAATATGTATTTTTATATCATGTAATTTTAACATATGTACTTTTGAAATATATTATATGGAATAAATTGTATACATTTAAATTTTTGTTAAATTTTTCTTCAAGCACATTGATTGACACTGATTTTATTTTTACCCTCTATTATTAATGTAGTATCATCAGCGAAAAGAAAACATTCCTCTTCCATGCTTCTTGGAAGGTCATTAATGCCACATATAAACAAAAGTGGCCCTAGAATACTTCCTTGTGTAACTCCGCGTTTATTTATTTGATACTCTTATTAATATATCTTTTTTACATAGCTGTTATTGACATACATACATATCTTCACGCCAAGTCCCTTACGGGGTAGGCAGAGAGTATCGAGTGCCAGACCTCACGATCCTGACAAACCTGTCTTGCTTCCTTCACATTATTGACCTTACTTATTTTACTAATTTCAACGGTTCGCTTTCGATCTACCAGATAGCTTTGTAACTATTTACTAGCTACACCTCTTATTCCATATTTTTCCATTTTGTTTAAGAGTCTACTATGATCTAGATAGTCAAATGCTTTGCTAATATCAAGAAAGATGCCGTATATATTATATTTATTATTTAGGTAACGAGTTATAGTTTTAACTAAATTAAAGCAAGCTGATGTTATAGAACTTTTTTTCTAAATCCGTAATAATTAGATGAAATAATGTTTTGGCTAGTCAGAAAAGAATACATTCTTTCAAACATTGCCTTTTCAAAAATTTTTGATATAACGGGAATTAGGGTAACTGGTCTGTAATTATTTATGTCACATTGGTCCCCCTTTTTAAATAGTGGTTTCACAACAGACGTCTTTAAAGTATTTGGAAATTTACCCTCTTCAAATAATAAATTGATCAAAAAATCAAGTGGTTCACATAATTTCTTTGCACAAGTATTTAATATTTTAGTGCAAATGCCATCGTAACCTACTGCCTCAGTATTTTTTAGAGACATCGTAATTTTGTAAATTTCTGTTGGATATGTGGGTGTTAAATATATTGTATTTTTATTTGTCGACGCGCACAAATACCACTTGTATGGTTCAAGTGAATAAAGATTTTTCTGATTCTGATTCTGATTCCTTTCAATATTT
Source organism: Calephelis virginiensis (assembly GCA_002245475.1). Classification (NCBI taxonomy): domain Eukaryota; kingdom Metazoa; phylum Arthropoda; class Insecta; order Lepidoptera; family Riodinidae; genus Calephelis; species Calephelis virginiensis. The sequence continues at coordinate 4,190 of NJDC01010321.1, read as the reverse complement.
ATGTTATTTTTATTCATATTTTTGTAAATGTTTGGTAAGTTGATGAAATGATTATTAAATAAGTCCGCTTTAATCTTTAATCTTTGGTTCTTTGAATTCCTTATTACCATGTATAATTTTAAAGATTTCTGACATTTTTGAATTTGTACCTGTTAAATTTTTTATGACATCTACAACAAGACTTTTATGACAAGAAGCTTTACCTTTGTTTTTACTATTTAGTATGTGCTTTTTATTTTGCGTTTTTGGTGACGTTATTATGCAACTTTTGAGTATTTTGTAATATATTTTATACCTGTTCTTATTTTTTTTATTTGTAGCATTATGTTTTTAACTCAAATACAGTTTTCCCTTTTTAACACACGCTAGCCTAATCCCTTTACTTAACCATTTATTTTTTATTTGATTAGATGTAATCTTTACTCTTATTAATGGAAAGCATAAATTGTAGAATAATAGTAGTATTTCGTGAAAATAACAAAAGGATTTTTCTAAATCATTATTCAAATAAATATCTTGAAACGTAAGTTTTGATATGCATTCGTGAAATTTTTCGATTTTATCTGTGCTATAATCTCTTTTGTATTCAAACCATTGAATCATAATTTCATTCTCTTTGCAAGGTTTAAAAGTTAATATCTGACAAGTTTCGTGGTCTGATGAGCTAAGTAATTTAATAGAGCTTTGACTTCTTTTTCTTGCATATTATTAGCTATCTGATCAATACATTAATTGTTTCTCGTCGGGACTTTGATATGAAGCCTTAGGCCGTTGTTACTGAATAAACTGTAATTCAGGTGATAATTTATTTGATTTTAAAATATCTATGTTCCAATCTACTGTAATTATATTTCTTTTTTATATTTTTTCCAAAATTACTGAATAAATTAGTTAATTTATATAAATAGAGCTTAGGATCACTGTTCTGTGTTCGATATACACATACAACATAAGTGTTATAAGGTAATAATTCTATGTCACATAGTTCAAATACGTACGGAGCTGCTAGATTAGTAAAATACATAGCTTTTTAATTAAAGGTACTTTTCAATAAGATTCAAGAACTTCCTAGTTTCTGATTATTCCTACAGAAAGATCTATCGATGGAAGAATTTGTGGCATCAGTGCAACTTCTTTCCCTTTGCGGGAACATATTGAAAGCTAGACGATTGAGTAGAAAATCAATAATCGATGGTGTAGTAAACTGGATCCCTACAAAGGCTGTTGTTTTGACATTTAGTGGACAATCTCTTCCCTCAAGAATTTTCTCAATCTACACCGCCCTTCCTGTTGAGCCCTTTGGCCATATCCCAACTCAATACAGGTCAAAACCTCATTGCTACCGTTGTTCCCAACCCCATATCGGTGATACTTGTTCTGTACAAGAAACTGAAGCTTCCTGCCTTTATTGCTCAGTCCGTCATTTTGCCTTTAACAAATCGTGCTCTGAGCACTCTAGACAGAGGGTAATTAAACTGACAATGACACAAGAGAATATCTCGTATATGGAAGCCGCATCTAGATTCCCAACTACTCGGAGATCCTATGCTGAAACCTCCAAAATATTTTTTTCTCAACCCTAACCTTACTTTACTCCTCCTCGGTCTGTTTAACCTGCTAATAACCATTAGTGTCCCACTCCAGCTACTACTTCGTTCAAAAAAAAATGTCTTTGTCCCACGAAGACAACCTCCTCCTGCTTCAAAAGGATACGACAGAGCAGCACGTCAAGCCCTTACGGGTAATGGTTTCATGCATACTTCTTCCAGTTGCGCTCTTGCGAATGATAATGTTTCCCTTCCTACTTTGGATTTCAATATTATTGAATTATTTCTGTCTACAGTTATTGATTACATCTCCAAGCAAGGAGATCATTTCTTACCGCCCAACGTTATATCTCAACTCAATTAACTGTATAGTTTACTATATCAACATGGACCTATCGTTTTTGCCATTGGGGAGAGCTGGCTTGTCCCAGGATCAGGATCAGAATTCCCGGATATGTTGTTCTCCGCGATGACAGAAGTGATAGATATGGAGACTCGGCCCTCTTTATTAAATCTTCTCACACTTACTCTCACCTACCCTTACCCGCCCCTTCAAGCAACTTTAATGCTACAGCTGCTAAGGTGGATGGTATCACAATAGTATCTTTGCATATTCCCCACCCCCATGTCTCAATGATTGCAGAGTTAAATTCTATCTTTTCTGGTTTATTCCCCCCTTTCTTATTTTAGGAGACTTTAACTGCTCTCATCCCATTTGGGGTGGCAGTGGACAAGATTTTTTTGCTCTGAAATTAGTTGATTTGTTAGATTCCTTAAATATTTGTGTTCTAAATGATGGATCCCCTACCCACAGAACATCTCCAACTCGGTGCCCCAGCACTGTTGACCTGTCCTTTTGCTCCCCTAGTATGGCGTCACTTCTTTCATGGTGAACACTACAACATTCTTATGGTAGTAACCATCTCCCTTTCATCATATCTAAACCCAAATCTCATATTACTCAAGCACAACTTCCTCCTCTCCTTAAGTACAGGTTGGCTGGTGCTGATTGGGATTCATTTTCAAAAGCTTCAGACCAGCATGTATCCCTCCTCCTTCCAATTCAGAATAACAATATCGATATAACCTATCAGCAGTTTACCTCTGCTCTGATCCCCGGAGCTGATGCTCATATCCCAGTTAAAAACATTAATAATGGTAGAATATGTTCTTCTCCCTGGTGGGACTCTGAATGCACTGAACGTCTGTGTTGCTCTTGTATGACATTAGAAAGCTTTTTATCCTACAAGCACATCAATGCAAAGTTTAAGCGTTTGTGCTCTAAAAGCAAGGGTGGGTCAAATTTTCTGAAAGTCTGTCCCCAAAAACCCCTGCCACAACAATTTGGCAGAACATCTGAAAATTCAGAGGCACATTTTCCAATTCTGTTACTACTACTTCTAATAACATATTTCAGTATATGGAACAGTTTACCAATAACCTAGCTCCCTCTTCAATTCCCTTTTTTCTTGACCTTCCTTCAATATATAACAGTCTTAGGTCCCCTCACATTTTAGATTTTAGATTCTCCCTTTACATCTTCCGAAACGAATATAGTGCTGAACCACCTAAAAGACTCCTCCCCTGGCTATGACGGTATTTCTTATTCTTTTTTAAGGAATGCTGGTAAGTACACCAAAGATTATTTTCTCCAACTAATTAATAAAATCTTTGAATTAAGGAATAATTCCAAAAATCTGGAAACTCTATTTAATTATCCCCATATTAAAACCTCAAAAGGATCCTTTGCTGCCGGAGTCTTACAGACCTATAGCCCTTGCCTTGAGACTGTCAAAGATCACTGAACACCTAGAAAAAAACCGTCTAGAGTGGTTCATAGAAAGCAAACACATTTAACCTAATAGCCAGTTTGTTTTCGGAAGGGACTGAGCACAACGGATAATTTTTCTATATTGACTTAAGATATTAGGCTATCATTTTCTAAAAATGAATCTCTAGCTGCGTTTTTTTTAGATGTTACGTCATCATATTCCCTTACTCAGGCAGAAGATGCTCCATCTGAGTGTTCCCCCGAAGTTGGTTCATTTCATATGCAATCTATACATGGAACGTTTAATTATAGTCCACTACCAAAGAACTACCTCTACTGCCCGTCTGATATACTAAGGAAGGCTTCCCACAGGGATCTGTGCTCAGTCCTCTGTTATACAATATATACTCTCATAATTTAGATACAGTTTTTACTAGTTTCTGTTCTATTGTCCAATATGCTGATAACATATGTCTATATGCTTTCGACAAATCTCTATCTAATTTCTTCGCCAAACTTAAAACTGCTATAAATAATCTTCAGGACTGGCTAAACTCTCATGGATTGCATATATCTCCTGTTAAAAGTAAAGTTGTCGTTTTTTCTAGAAAAAATCTACCCCTCCAACTAGCATTCTAATAGACAATCAACTTGTTGAGGTCCAACCCAAAGCAAAATTTCTAAACCAAACCAAAATAAAATTCGTGATATTTGACTCAAAAATATCTGGTTTACATCATTTGAACTACTCTATTGATAAATGTGAGAGGAACATTAACTTACTCCGATCCCTTGCAGGGGTTTGGTGGGGTGCTTACCCGTACGCACTGAAATTAGTCTACAATGCTATTATTCGTAGCATTTTTGACTAT
>NJDC01010311.1:15407-33075 GCA_002245475.1 Calephelis virginiensis | reverse complement strand
AGGACTCTTACAGGAACGCTTATCTGCTTACACTAACCGATTATTAGGATACCGCCACCTCTGGTGAAAAAGCAACAACCAAACCTGTCCCGAGCGTCCAACCACCACGAATGAGAGGAGATATGAGGAGTAGGAGTAGGACTGCATCCTCAAGTTTAGTACAACCACCTTAACAAGTTCCCTCCACCTCTAAAAATCAAAACATGTTCATGGCGTAAATAACGCTCTGATGAAAGTGCGAATGGAAAATATTCATGAAGTTATTTCACCCAGTTGGTGAAAGGGAATCAATCTCTCTAACGGATGTGAGAGGTGAGGATCCTCCTGGAAGTATGACGTAGAAGGACTTCCTCCTGAGCCAAGATGTAACTGTATGATAAGGTGGACGAACGAGTAACTTGAAGAATGCATCGGGAGATCAAATCGGATGTTGGAAAAATGTAAAAAAAGATAACTTTTGCTAGAAGCGAGGTATTTAAATGAGATCCTTTATTTTGAAAGCTCTCACCTCTAGACACATGTAAGGGAGCAATTTAAAAATATGCTTGGCCAGAGGCACGGTTATAGAAAAAGGGGATGAAGTTAAGGCCCCAGCAACGTAACGACCCTATTTCCATTAAAAGCGATTTTATCAGTTTCCAGTTATGAATAATTTTAGTTTGTAATACACAAAGGTTTTTACAATATGTAGTGTATGGTAGCATTAATATTTTTTAGCCAATAGGTAAGTAACTGAACTTAGGTAAGGTCGCTTTTAGCGGAGACCCGGAGTAAGTACTCCTTATACTGGGGTGAAGAGAGGTGATGGGAGTGGGTTAAGGGGGCATTCATAAATTACGTCGTTAAGTGGAAATGAGTCCACTAAATTTGTTGATTGTAAAATTTAAAGGACAACTTAGACGATAACAGGTCCAACATTTTAAGTTCTTGTGACTTTAAAATTAAAAATTGCCAATGACTATCCAGCGCATTTCGACACTTACGTCGAAGATTTACGTAAGTAAGTTACATAAGAACCGTAGTTATATAGCCAATCGCGTTATATTTTTTTTAAACTAGTGTGACGTAAATGAATTATGGATGGCCCCTTACAGGGAATACGCTTTGAATTTAGCGGGTGAGGTGAGTTGGTGGTAAGAAGCTGAAGGTGTGGGGGGGCGGAGAGGTTAGGGGGGCCGCAGCGCGGGCGGCAGCTGCACGGGGATGTGGTAGTAGCGGCACGCCGCTCGCCGACACAGCCCCGCCGCCGCGTCCCGACACACCACCACGCGGCTGCCCACCACTTGCAACCCGCACCCTGCAATATTATCACAATACTTTATGTCCTGCTCGAACACTAACACACTCACTACCTCGAACCATTTATTGCTAATCATTTAGACCTACAACGATTTAATATATTTTTTACATTCAAAATACCAACATAAATCATAAATGTAAAATAAATAAAAAACACATAATTGAATCCAATGATTTTTTATGACTGTATGTTTGTGAAAATTCGAAACAAACGTTATTAGCTTCACTGACTGATTGTACATCGATACAATTTTAGTGCGAACTACTTATCAGCTCAATAAACAGCGATTTTTGTGACCTTTTTGAATTGAATGGCAATTGTGTTGCTAAGCTCGCGGTTTTTGCAACTTCACCGGACTATAAACTAGTGTGACATTCGGTGATTCTGATTATGAGTTTTTCCTAGGAAATAATAACAAAAAAAATGTGGTTTTAGTAATTTCACTTTCGGTGCTCACATGTCTGAAAGTGGAATGGTATTTCACGAACATCTGTTTGTTCCAATTTGGACTAAGGAACTGATAAATCGGTGGTTCGAACGCGACGTCAATATGACGTCACATAATACGTTGCAACTGAATGAAGATTGATACGTATGAATGATTCATTAATTTGTCAATTCTAGGAGCCAATGGCGCTACCTCAATATAAAAATCTTTATTTTTACAAATTTAATTTTAGAACAGCATTCGAGCACAATAGAAACAGACGCAGAAACAATAAAACAACGTAAGTAAATTGGAATAAAACTCTATAAGTTTTATTTTATGTATCTGCCGCTCTGCCCCATACACACAAATACGTGAGTGGCACTGACGTTTGCTTCGGAACTTGTAACTTTTAGTTGTAAGTATATGATTTATGTATGGATTCAGAATATACCTTTATACACATATGATATAGTCGAAAGAACATTATTATTATCATTCAAATGTAACACTATGTCAATATAAACACACTATTCCTGAATTGAGTATTATATACGGATATTTTTTTATTCTTAATATCCTAGAAAAAATGCATCTAGTTATTACAAAGCCAATTTATTTACTAACATACTATAATTACATAACTATATATTTGAAGCTTTTGTTACGATTTTGAAACGCTATTTAAATAAAAGATTTTTTGAGATTTATATCTAAAACAATAATAATAAATTACAAAAATAAATTAATCTACCCCCAAAGTAATACTTAAATAGATACCAGAATAAATTTAATAAACATCCAGACCCGGAAATTAATTTAAAATATTTTAATATAAACTACTTATTTTTCGGTTGTAACATCATTATTGATTATAGTTTTAGGATATTTATTTGTTTGGGCCATTATAAAATAATTATTACAGTATAAAACAAAGTCGCTTTCTCTGTCTCTATGGCCCTTTGTATGCTTAAATCTTTAAAGCTTTTTGAGTTTTTTAATAGATAAAGTGATTGAAGGGGAAGTTATCTAAGTTTTTTTTTATACCCGTGCGTAGCCGGGCCGCTAGTAAAATATATTTTATATTTGACCATGGTCATTGTCAATTCCATATACATCTTTTTAAGAAGCGAAATCAATGTACGTTTTTGTATTTGATTTAATCTGTCATATATATCTTAATGCAAATTCAAAATATTGCAAAAAAAATCAAAACTAAAAACGAATGTCAAAAACTTCTACCGCTAAGGTATATAAAATCTACCTATCTGGTATATAAATCTACCACACTCAACTAAAACTACAGTAAATAGTTATAAAATTAATATCATGACTAGATATTCAAAAACTAAATAAGTTACAGCTAACTTCCTACGATTTCATACATATTTTACCATGCACAGAAAGGGTTAAAGGTTTATTCGATTTTTTCTTCGGGATATCTTTATCCATGCGACATATATCTAAAACTCATGAGAATAATAAAATTGTTAGGTTAATTTCATTTTTATATCTGTCTCTATATTTAAGATGCCAATTGTTCAAACTCAAAAAACTCTACTTCAGAGGCTTACTTAATTTTATTTATATTGTAAAATTTTGATAGCAAAAATATATTAAACTTTTCTATATTTTTTATCATGGATAAGTTTAAATAAAAATTACCTTCACGAATATGAACAAATCTGCAGGTAGGCCTCGTACATCCTTGTCGATTAAAATCTTGGCACACCGGGAGGGTGTCCAGTAACTGTAAATATTAAAAAAAACATAAGTATTTATTCATGAGGCCCAAACATTCATTTAGTTTACCACAGACATCAAACGGAACACACTGCAATATAGACTTTTTTATTATTATTTTTTATTTTTATTATACTATTTGTTCGCATGACTCAGGCTAAGATCTATAGCCAAACTGTCCATTCAGCCGTAACAATGAACCGATTCAAATTATTTTATACCAATTTTGGGTATTGATTTATTTTGGAAATTAATCCATTTTTTCAAGGCGATTCGAGATTTATCCAGTTTATGTCATGTGGCGCAACTAAATGAATGTTGTCTGTATATTCATAAACTGTCAAATATACAAAACTATGAACAAATCTGACGGTTTACAAATTTCGAATATGTTAATAGTGTTAATTCTAACTCTATTACTTCATTGACATTCATACATCGGACATTGAATCTTATCCTCATCGCACAGCCGTCTGAAAAAATGCCAACATAGTTCTTGTAATATCAAAGAGCGAACCGACTAAACCCAAGTCATAGAAAGTAGTATTGTAAGAACTTTACTAGACAAATGCGTGTGTAACTCTCAGTCGCTACATACAAAAAAAAAATAAACAGGACACACGGAAGGCGAAATTGCTCAAAATCAAATCTTGCCGCTTTAATATTACAATAACTTTACAAGATTTGTTGCACAATATGATTGTACCTTCCAAGCATTCTTTAATTGGTGCGCTAAAAGTGTGTCACTTTTATATTGTTATGATAAAAACTTTCACACATCAAATAACACGACCGAGTGGTAATCTGTTATAGTCCTGACAACCTAAACCGACAGAGAGTGTTAAAAAACGCCGCACTATGCAAATAGGTATGAATATATATCTAAATGGCATGCAGAACGCTTGAAATATAATCATTATTGCGCAGCCAATCTTATTTAAGCGTGACTATAATTTACAAAAAAGCTTAAGCATGATGCTAGACAAATTGTACCAGGGAGGGCGGTCTAGGTACTGTAGCTTCCTAAATTACCCATAAAACCAACGGTTGCTATAGAAAGCTAAGAGGCTGTGTAAGGATAGTATATGCGTCTGCGTTGACGGTGACCTCCACGTTTTCAGAAGGGTTTAGTTCGGTCATGCTATCGGTAGGTAGGCATGGTTCATGTAAATAGACAAATTAAACGTATACCTTTAGCTTACATGACAATTCTGGACGTGACATGTTAGTGGTAGTACAAACTGCAACATAATGACCATTAGAGTGCTGTTATTGTCCGACAAACAAAAGAAAACCAAGTTGATTAATTACGGCTACGGTGAGTACTTAAGCATCAGAGAGGCTTCAACGAGTCGTAAGCGAGGAACTGAAGCCGCAGAGGCAAAGCACTCAAAGCTTCTTAAAGAAAATTCGAAGTGAGTAATTGGCTAAAGCATAAAAGAAATATAACAAGCCCTCGAGATGACCAACATCAAATTTAAAAAAATATATTTTCTTCAACTGACACTTCGGGTTTTCTTTATTCACCGACGTCATTTCAACTACCAAGAACGCATTAATTGATTTTAAAAATGCAAATATAGTAATTAAGAAAAAAGCGTTTAGCTCAAATTAACAATGACCCCCATTTGCGGTTTGATAGTTGAAGCTGGCAGAAGGTGATTTGAATACTTCCAAAAAGTTGACGGTGCAAATCCAAAACATTATCATTAATATCAATAAAAAAACAATTATTTTTTATTCAAACAGATTTGAGTTATTGTTAATATTATTAATACATAAATAATTTAATTATAAGAACTACTTAAACTGTCAACTTTTTGATTGTAGAAATTACTCTGCTTCATTAACTTTAATAACATAACCTTTACTGAAATAACCGCAAAGTTTTTACACTTACAAAATTGCAAAACAATTAAGCACTTTAAAATAAGCGTCATTTCAGTATAGGCAAAAAAGGAAATCACTTATACTGAGGATATTATAGAAAGCTGATTATATCTTACCAGGTGTAAAGCAAGGCATTACTGTAGAGTGACTTCTTCCACATTTGAAAGCAAGTATGTTTCACTATACAAAAAACTAAAATTCATCAACAAATAAGTTGTAGCATCAACTGTTTGACCATATAATTAAATACACATATAGCACAGTGACTAAATGATTGACATAAATAACATGACCGGTTATTAGCAATGTCATCAGTTTCAAAGTATCTCAGGCAGCCAGTTGTTCTGTCCAGTAGAAAGAAATGATTTTGATGATTTTAGTGATAAATAGGGCTGCCACATGAAGATACTCATTTCAGTACTTTCTGATCTTTGTGAGAGTTCGAATCAAGCTGCTCAATGTATATGCCGACATGTTCATTTTTATTTAATATTTAAAAATGGCAGCCCTAATTTAGGAAGATATTAGATGATGTTCTATGCAGTATAAAACAATGATTTTTTTACGTAAGGTTTGCATATGCGTGAAATCAGGTTTAGTACATAGTCTGACTTAGTGATTGGTTCGTCAGGAGGACCGCTTCTACGGCTTACTGTTTGTAAAGCTCTACCTACTCTCAAGCGCTAAGGTGTTCTATTAAGCATATTAATGAAGAAGCAAGCTCTAAGTTATATTTATTATATTATTGTGCTTAAATTTTCAATTTATCGTTTGTACCTTTCTAATTTTCATCTTTTTGGTTTGTTTTCAGCACAAATTATGTTAAATACTGAAACTTGCTGACACGTTTATAAGCATAGAGGTAGAGGGTATATGCAGATTAGTGTTTCCAAAGTCCATATTAGCGTAAGGGTTAGAGCGAGCACTTAGCGTCCGTATCCATAATCTACAGAAAGGTGAATTCTACATTATTGGGAGAGTGCAGACTTCACAGGTCGGAAATAGCGTTAATTAGCGCCATGCTTACAAGTCGTTTGATTAGGATGATAAGGATAAAGCGTGGCGAGTGGCATCGGATTAGCGCGAGGTACAGCGTGGTACGGCATGGTACGGCGTGGTACGGCATGGTACGGCGTGGTACGGCATGGTGCGGCGTGGTGCGGGATGGTGGGTTGGGGGGGGGCGTGCGGCACACGTTACCTGTCCGCGTTCATCCGTGTACTCCACATAGGGGGCATTAGGCGGCGCACAGCCTTCGTTCCGAAACAAAAAGCGATTAAAGATTGGTTATGCAGAGGACAGCCGAAGCGGTCATTCGGAAGGCATGTAACAGAAAGCGTTAAAAATAAATAGAAAGAAACTGCGATGTAAATGAAAAAATAAATAAATGTGAGCGACGCACGTCGGCCTCACAGAGCTAAATAAAACACGCCGGCACACATAGCACACACAGAGAGCACTAGAATAATGATAATAATACCTGATGAGCCAAACGTATAGGGGTGGTGGATTCTATCCATGCGAAAATTAGAAGGCGGTTGTGTTAGGTGCAGGCCTGCCGCCGCAAGCCGGAAACCTCTAGGTTCTGGGTCGACACAATGGCCAAAGCGCACCCGTGCGGAGCTCCTCCGAGAACAAGCGTGTACGTAGCGGGAAACGGGTCGACGGACCAAGCGCTCAACTCTCAGTACGACGATACGATAAACGACGATCGACAAGAGGTAATAAAAAACGTACAGTCATGCATTTCAAGCGTTATTATTACCGGGATCGTAGATACGAGAAATATACACGCATAAGATAATAACGTCAAGTGAATAGATACATAATAGAATAGTCATAGCGTAAAACTACGGAGACATCCGCGAGACGAGAATCGCTCGCTTCGTCCTTACAATATTACAATACAAATGTGACAACACGCCTAGCGCTAACGCCCCGACAGGCCGGGGCCACGGCACCACACACGAGAGTCTCTACGCGGGACCCCGCGCCCCGCGCCCCGCCGGCCGCACGGCCCGCGCCGCTTAAGTGGTCTTCATCTTTTTGTAGGGGTTCACGGCCGGCTGCGGCTGAGTGCCCGGCGCCGGGGGCGTGGGCGGTGGCACGGCGTACATGTACGGCTGCTGGTAGAACATCGGCAGCGGCGGCGGCGCCCAGCCCCGCGGCACCATCAGCGGCGCGCGCACAAGCCCGGCCGGCGCGCGCGCCTTCAGCGCCGCCGCCGCCGCCGCCTGCTGCTGCTGCTGCTGGTGGTGCTGGTACAGCGCCGCCTGGGCCATGGCCGACTGCTGCGCCGCCAGCGCCAGGGCCGCCGCGTAGTTCTTGTGCGCCACTTCCTTGGCCACCGCGGCGGCGTCGGCGGCTGCGGACGACGGGGCGACCGGCATTGCCATCGACACCGGCACCGGCGCCGGTGCCGGCTCGGGCTCTGGTGGTGCGGGAGGGGAGGGCGCGGGCAACGCCGGAAGCGCGGGCGTGCCGGGCGCGGAACCGTGAGCGGCCGGCGGGGCGGACGAGGCGGGCGCGGGGTACTCACATGACACGGGCACGAACGGCTGCTGCAGCTGCATCAGCTGCTGGTACGTGGTGGCCGGCTGGTACACGGGCATGCCGGCCTTGTCCGCTGCCGCTCGCTTGTACGGCACCACGCCGGGGAACGCCTGTAAAAGTAAAAGTTTAAGGTCAGAAATTGTACTGGCGCGGAGACAGTCTCCGTCTCCAACTATTCATATATTTCCTGTTTTATACTCACAAAATTATCGTAATAGAAGGACCCGACGCTTTTCATGTCCATCTGAAACGAGAAACAAAAAGATGAGCCGAGGTCGATTGTCTCGAGGGTGGAAGGTGAGGCGCGAGCGGCGCGGGGCGGCGGGGGCGGCTCGGCCCGCGCCGCTCGCACCGGAGGGGCCGCATCGGGATCGTGCGGGCGGGATCGGGAAGGAGAGGAGGACAAGCGTGCAAAGCGCAGTACCGGTGGCGGCTCGAGCTCGGCGGGCGCCGGCCGTTTCTTGCCCGGCTCCGAAGTCGCGCTCCCCGCCGGCTGCTGGACTGCGGCGGCCGTCTACGTGAAGCGAAGCGTCGCAGGACGGGACGGAAACAATAACGATGTAATAGATGCACAGAATACACCTAAAGCTCGGCGTAAGGTGATATTATGCGAAGATAAAAAAAAATTAAAAGTGAAGCGTGAGTGCGACGGAAGCGTGACGCGGATCGAGACCGCGGCGAACTGAACAGAACAAGCTCTGCGAACACAAGCGGCGTCGCGGCGAGCGAGACAAAGCGGAAGAAGAGAAGCGAGCGCGAGCGAGCGAGGCGAGAGCGTGCAGCCTGGTGGCGTACCGCGCCGCGCGCCTGCGCCTTAAGGTGCGCCTGCAGGTGCAGGGGAGGGTGGAAATAGCGGCAGGGGTCGCGGACGCAGCGGCCCTTGACGGCGTCCATGCACACCGTGACACAGCCGTCCTCGTGCGCGGCCACAGACGGCGGCGGGTGCGCGAACCGGCACTCAGCCTCGGCGCGCTTGCACGCGCCGCGCTGGAACTCCCGGCACACCTGCACGACCACACACCAGCCATGTCGCCGCTCGCGCCCCAGCCCCCGAGCGCCCTACCACTCACTACCGCCGCGGCGCCGGGGGCTATCAGTCAGTGTACCACTGACTGATATATACGAACCCGACACACTACCGACGCGTACTAAAGTTTCTATCTCGTTTATTTAATACGATTCGAATGAAATACACCTAGCGTTTTTCTTTTTCATTACGATGCAAAATATTATCCAAATATTCAAAAATATCATACTATTCAACATACATTCGTGCAAATGACTACAAATCACAATACTAATGAACTACGCCGAATGGTTATTTAATATTTTCGCGTAATTTTGTCCCAATTTAATAGTTTTAATCTCGACCCGACGCCGCTTTAATGTGGTAACTTGAATTTTGAATAAAACTGTTTAAACGCGTCCGTCGCCTCAATCAATACATATTTGTATTTAAGACAATAAGTAATTCCAAATAATCATATTAAATGGGCTCAATTTTAATTATTTTTTTCAAATCACAACCAAACAAGCGTAAAATAATTATTTACAGTAAATTATGGAAGAAGCCCTAGTTCGATACAAATTTGGCGGACTACCAGTAATGAATGACATTGAACCGCTTCTGTATAAGTGATAATTCGACAGAGTATACCGCTATAGCGCCAACAGTAAATGCCCTTCACCGAAGGAGTAAAAGCGTGTGATGCTCGTCAAGCGCACGCGCAGTTAATTGGGCCAGTGCGCCAGCGCCACAGACACACGAGGAAGGGTACTATAGGGCATTATTGCCGTTAATTTTAAACATTAACTCATGTATATAAAAATAACATAAATTAATACCTGCGTTTCATTATTTTTTTTACAAATCAAAATAAATTACGAATAAATATACTTTTTAACCGCCTCGAAAAAAGACGAGGTTTTTAATTCGACTATGTTTTTATGAATACTAGATTCCTCGGCCTATAATAAAACAGATTTAAAGATTTTCTTTAGAGAAGGTGGTTTATGATTCCAGAGAGGTGGTCACAATCGACGGAATCGTCAAGTTACATGAACATTTATGCATTATTAAATAGAACTCAAAAACCAGCGAGATGCTCACAAAATTAAAGTGATATAATAATATATGTATTAATGATATAATAATCGCGACGTGGTAACGAAATTGCAGTCGGTTTTTTTGCAGTTTTACAGAGCTTAAATTATCAAGAGTGCAGAGGAAAAAAGAGTTTGAGGTTGTCTTTCACGAACTTCAACTTTAAAGCAGGTATCATATTATTATTTTTACTTACACCAGCTAGTAATATATGTGGCAACATCCGAAAGCGCTACCAGGGTGTAGGGTGGGTAATGGTTTAAAACGGGTAACGTGATGTCCTCACCTCGAGTCGGTCTGTGCGCGGCAATTTCTGCTGCAGCACAGGTTGCTGCATGACGCCGAGCGGCGACGCGGCAGCCGCAGCTGGGTCGTGGCCAAGCATCGCCGGCACCAGCTGAGGTGCGTAGTACTGCGCGTACGTCGAGCCGACACCAGGCACGCCTGATAAGTACGGCGACGTCGCCTACATCACACACAAATCACTACATTAAAATCAACGCAGGTAAGGCTATTACCAATATATCATGTTTTATTTTCAGTAAGCAACAAAAACAATTATGCAAGCCATTATTACTGAGCTTCATATTTACACAGGAAATATACTAAGTGTTAGTTTAGTAAGTGACAAAAAATTAGCGAATCAGAAGCTACGACATGCTTTAAAAAAGTAATTTAAAGTAGATATTAAAAAAAAGCATACGGTCCGTCTGGTTAAGCTACCTTTACCAACCACCTAAGGAAGGAATTTAAGGATCCATGTGGATTTCGGGAGGAGGGAAGTTTTTACCACAGATAATCTGAGGAAGACGACGAGCTTTGGAATTTGCTAGAAGGATAGTATATTGAGGTGAGCTAAAGGCAGCGACTTGAGAGGTCGGCAGTAGCGTGGAATTTGCGATTGTTACCTGCGGAGCAAGCAGGGCGAGACTGATCGGATCCAGCGCAGCGAGGTGGCTTGCTGCCGCACCCGCTCCGCTCACACCGCCCACCTCAACACAAAACCACACAAACACGCTACTCATCGTGCGAGGGACGGCCCGCTTCGGCATCTTCGCCCCTAAAAATCGCTCCACGCACTATTCTGACGGGACTACTGAAGCGCAACTGTATTCTAAACACAAGACTTTGAAAAATCAGAGACAGCGGTGCGAGGAGGGATCTTGAGGAGGTCAGGCCGCAACGTTAGCAATAGTGTGAATAGTGAGGGATACGTTTTGAATGTTTTAATTGACATAACCCTTTGTACCCAAAATTCATACATTGTGAGTAAGTTTGGAGAGTTCATGCCACTTAAGAACGAATGAAATTTTTACAAACATGCTAAAGCGGTGAGGAGCGATCGGCCATCGGCGGCGGGTTTAAGTTGTACCAGTCTTATACTACAACTACAATATTAAAATGTCTAGGTCGGTAGAAACTCAAGTTATATTCATGGATTAACAGTGGCGTAGCATGGACTAATATAAATATGGGCAACGCATCGGCGAGGCCCCTTTCCGTTAGTTCCCAAAAGCAAGCAACCAAAAACTTCATCTTATACTTATTACTACAATGTCTTCCCAAACATTATTTTCATACCTACTTTACTACTAGTGAAAAAAATATAAGCGCTACGACAGACGGATAGGAAAAGTATTTAAAACAAATAAATTTCAAAAAAGGTTTTATTAATATTCTTATTCTCTAGAACAGTACCTAGACTTTTTAAAATAATGTTCTTCGCCTTTTTGTTTTACAAAAAATAATCTAGTAAGGATTTGTAATTGATTTTTGCAGCTAATTCTGATTCAATTAAAAGTATTGCTAATGAAAAAGAAGAGTAAAAAGTCGTTTCTGCTTCATGCTGTTTCTTAGGCAGTTTTTAATAATTTTAATTTAGAAAAACTTATTTCTGCGGAAGCTGTAGTTACAGGCATAGTCAACATATTTCTTTTGTATTTCAGATAAAGAAGAGTGAGGCCAATATTTTTCAGGATTGTATTTAATTCATAAATAAACAAAGATTTTAAATCAGGTAGTGCGAGGCCCCTTTAGGTGCGAGGCCGTGGGCGAAGGCCCACTTTGCTCACGCCTAGCTACGCCACTGTGGATTAGTATCGATTGTATCAAGGTTTTAAGACGAATTCAGCTTTTGTTTCCCAGTATTTCCATTCCTTTTAACATAAATTTTACGTGCTTGAGCGTTTGCACATTACGCTCGAGTGCTTCACAAGCAAACTACGTGCTTACCGGGGAATTTGCATGTCAAGTATTTTTCACATTTGACAAATTTACGCTTTTGGCGTGTCAAGTATTTTTCTTATTCGACCTGTAACAGTTTACGGCAAGCTAGGTTTTTTTATGATAATAGAAGGCAAACGAGCAGGCGGATTTCCTGATGGTAAGAAATTCACACCGCCTAGAGACACCAAAGATGGCAATGGTGCGTTGCCAACTTGAGGCCGGTATATTCGGCAAAAGTAAGTTTATCGGCTACCTTACCATCCGAACCGGAACACGTCATGACGTTATGACGACAGGAATAGGTAAGGGGGTGTACCGATCCGGGTGAGTCGCTGCGAAACTCTACCACCTAGTCAGAAGTCACGGTGTTAGTGACGGTAAGACTATGCTCGCCTTCTACGAGCTGCCTGGCAGGAAGGCAGATGGTCTATTTTGCAAAGAAGCCCGGTGCAACATGTGGGAAAATAGTGTATTTGTTTTATAAGCAAATCAATCACGATAACTTTTAGCTATCCAGATGAATTCTGCACATTTCTTAGGCGTACATCTTCACCTTGACAGTCAACCAGATCGACTTTCATGTGCTTGTTTTGAACAATCTGGAAGCCTTAACTGGGAGATGGTGTCTTCAAAGGCCCATCTTCGGACACAACGCGAATTTTTATAGTAATCCAAAATTTTTATAATTAAATTCGCATCTAACATTTATAAGGTGATAATTTAAAAGTGAATAAGTTTAAGATTTAACACACTTTCTATCTATTCGTAAGTTAATACATAAAAAAAATATCGATACTCTATACTAAATACTGGCACAACTTAAACGCTTTGCTGTTCAACTGCTATGTGTTATCGATAAAAATAATGCTTAAAGTACAGAATACTTAGCAGCCACCTTAGAACAACCGAAATATTAAATCTAATCGCTTCGATCTCGTTTCTGACGTCTATTAACAACATTGATATAAGCAATATCATCTTGTGTATACAAGACGTATCGTATGCAACTTAAGCAATAGTTTGTAATATGACGCTTAAACCATATATGCCTTATTCAGACGTGGTCAACATTATTTTTGGCTACTTTTTGAAACAGACATAATGTTTCCTAATTTATCTATGAAGAAGACGTTAAAATAACTTAAACGCAGTAAAACAAAATTAAGAATTTTCCTCGATTTTCCTGGAATTCTAGCATCAGGTCCAGACTCGATGGCAATAGGACCACAGGTTAGTAGGTTCAGAAATAACTGAGAAATCGATTAACATAGATAAAAATAAAGGAGTCAAACATATTACCACCTTTTTTTGAAGGCGGTTAATGAAATTGCTACAATATGGTCAAACCAGTAGAAAACCAAAGCGTTTTTCGACTTGTTTAATATTGTATATTAGAGACTACATTGATGTTGCCAATCCTGCAGGGGCACTTGGCGTGAAGACATACAAGTATAAGCAAAGACAATATTAATAATCTCTGGTATAAGTAAGAATACCAGAGGTCCTATCAAGAACGTTTCTCATTTTTGTTCCAACACTGCTAAATGTCGCCTTTTAAAAAAACGTTACTGCATACGTCTTTAGGTTGAGTTTGTCTAGTAAAAATTAGAAGTGGCAATTTTATCACCTTTAACTACAAATCTTCCAACTCTTTAGTCACATCCAACGATTTTAAAATTTCTACCACCAAAATTTATTGCCATCGATGATTTATTGAAGGTTAGAACCAAAGCTATAAACCAAGATCGAAGCGAGAGGGTTAAGACATTTCGTTTGTTCTAAGGGGGAGGTTACACCGAAAGCTGCGTGGTTTGCGTGCACTGAGCACCTACGTAGGTGAGGACCGATCGCTCAAAGCATTAATTGAAGAGTTAGAAAAAGTAAGAAATACACTCACAACAGTAGGAACTTGGCCAGGGAGGACCTGGCCGGGAGTTAAACCCATTTGCTGCATTAAGGCGTTCTTCAAGGCTAGGTGATTTCTTCCGTTGATGAGCAGCTGGTCCTTGAGGTGCTGTGGGGGGTGGAAGTACTTGCAAGGCGGTTTCTCCCGGTTACACCGACCCTGGAAATTCAAACGGTACATTGTTAATAAAATTTACAATATGTACAGCACTGATACGAAAATAAGTTGGTGTATATTTCGTAGGAATAAGAGGTCTAGATTTATCTAGGATTTGATTTTTTTTGAAGAAACACTTGTACTGTCTTACGTATCATTTATAATTTGTCAGGGCTAATACTTAAACTACTTCTAAAAAATATGAACATTTGGTAGTGCCGTCTAAACAAATAAAAGAAAAAATATATTTATTTGCGGAATATGAGTGTTACAAAGATGAGTGTTGCCATTAGTCAAGTAGAAATTTGCTTCAATTTGAATCAAATTTACCAAAAATCGAGATTCAATTATAAGTAGTCATAAGTCGTCAGTAAGTCATGTCAGGGTCTTGGGTAAAGCGGTGGCTTTATTACTACATGATAGTGGGATTTGGCGGCAACAAGGAAATACACGATACGTTAATTTCTTCACGACTATTTCATTTGTGCACTTTCACTTAATAAAATTGTACAAAATGCCACAAAAATTGACTAATTTCACTCAATATAAACACGAAATTCAATAATTATAAAAAACTTCGAACAACCTTTCTCTCGATGGCGACAAAACTCTAATGTTACAAAGATTTTACACAATTATTTAGGCGTTCCAACATATTCTACCAACTAGTGGTGTGCAAATATTAAAACAAGGGCCAAGATGGAAAATAATATCATGGAAAATAAATATCAATTAGTTCACTTATCGTTATTATACAAAATATTTTATCGAAAATTCCAATAATTATTACTAGGCATGAAAAACACACAATATGTTCTATTTTAAATTAAATTAATTTTGATTTGTTCTATTCACAATAACATATAAATAAGAACGTAAATACATCATTGTTATAAAGTAATGCGCATCCGTATATCTTACAAATGTACGGGTGTCCGTAGACATGGGACAATACCGAAATATAAAAGCACATCACGTTTGGACAGACATTATCGAAATATATCTAAAGTGGCGGAAGCTTTGGGTCTCTTTGCTCATTTTCGGCGTCAATGAGGCGCGAGATAATTGCCTTTTGGAATCGAAACCCTCGACGCACCGCCCGCCTATGATGATTTATTTACATCCGCGTAATTAACTGTCGCACTACGTGACGGGAGATTTGGCGACGCCAGCGCTTTATCACTGAACGCCGGGTAACTTGCGCCGCGTGTTTCACGAAAAAAGCAAAAAGCTTATCACTGTTGAGAAGAAAATAAGTAAACAACCCGTTGGGAATTTGTGCGCTTAATTAAGCTGCTGGAGGGACAGATAACGTTTTTTCAATTAGGGATTTTATAAATTTAACTTTAAATTAGTGTTGAATTTTAACATTTAACTTTTGTGCACACACGCGATATGCTGCGATTTTGATTTCTTTTTTAGGTATTACTATAAACAACATACTAATTAATCATTACATCAATATGAAGGAGATAAATAAAAATACACGGTGTGAGGGTTTGTATTAGTTTGTTCTACTTAATGTCACGACATAGAAGTACAGATGAAGATATTAAACGGAATCAAAATGTCGACTTTTTAGCTATATTAACTTACAACTCAGTTGTGTTTAGACTTCAAGATAAAACTCTGCAACGGGATAGCGTAACCGCCATGAAAACGCATGCCAAACGCAGCGTTTAAGATTATAACTTTATTTAAAATCATTTAAAGCTTTGACACTCATATTAATTGATATTTACACAAAACATTTAATGATAATCATACAGACCGCAAACATAAAGTGCGCCATATACGTCCTTTATCTCCTTTACAGAACCCCGTTTCAAAATTACGAAACAAAATGTCCTATACAAATCCATTCATAATCCGTACGAAAACATTACTGACGTGTGGGGGCATGTCCATAGAATTATTTGGCTTTGCTGCGTTCGAAACATTTTCGATACTGAATTCTGTAACCATTATACGAATGTATGTGGCGGCCCTTACGTGGAAAAGTTAACCCTCCCTTCAAAATACACAATGATGACATTGGGGCACAGGAATAGTAACAGATAATAGAACAAAATAGAAGAAATAGATCAGAGCTTTTACCATGAGTCGGTATAGATTACGTTCGATAATTGACGTATTGAAATCTATAGCGCTTTTCTTCTAAAAATTTTACCCTCTTAGTTACCGGTAGAGGCGCTGTTTCAAAGTTGTCATAAAATAATTTACGGGTACGCTTGCGAGTATATTCAAGTATTTTCACACCCATATCCCAGAAGGCAGAGACACAACCAGGACACCCTCGACTAGGCGAAGACACTAAGTTCCACAATGTGATAGTTAGGATAGAATAGTAGTAAACTCGAATAACCTATAACTCATGGTAAGGGTACAGATATAGCGAAAACTGTCACTAGCGATAGAATACTGTATCGAAACAAAACAAACTAAAGACCTTGACGGGAATCTTAGTTCAAATGCAGTTCAAAATTTCTAGTTATTAAACTTAGACGATGCGTGCCAGAACTAACTCGAACCGGCTGCATTTAGATTAACTTGTTACTGGCAGGCATAATGTTGGACGGTCCTCTGCAGTTTAGCGCGGGACAAAGTTATTATTTCACGTTACGAAGCTCCGCCGACTTTAACCGAGTTTCGATTCCTAGCAAGCCGTTTGTGAAACTTAACGGATGATCACGTCCCACTCGTAACTATGACGAGTCGGCTAAGTCTATCAAAGCACTATTTATTAGCTACGAGGGCTTTCGACAATTATTAGCTTGACGACAGATGTCAGTGTATTTTCAGTTGAACCTAAATGACGCAAGAGGCTTATATACATTAAGTTCAAAATGACAACGCAACGCTAAGATATTTGATATCGGGTTTAGACGTATCTGTATTTATATAAAAATCAATAGCTTTTCGTTAGCCTCGCTATAACTCGAGAACGACTGTACCGATTTGTTCAAGTTCAGGGAAGGTTTAAATGATAAGAAACTAGGAATAACAACATTTTAAGTTTTACCATACAAACAGGACGGGTGGAACGAAGTTAGCCGGGACAACCAGTTACTATATAACAAGTTTCGTCTATTTGTAATCTGCCATACTAAAAACATTTAAGCATTGGAAACATCTTTCTGAGGTTAGTATTATTTTACAAAAGGGTGAACTGCAAGATGACTGACGGCAGGGGATGACCGTCGCTTAACACATTGAAGTTTTTTTTTTATGATATTGGAAGGCAAACAAGCAGACGGATTTCCTGACGTTAAGAAATTCACGCCGCCTAGAGACACCAAAGGTGGTATTGGTGGGTTGCCAACCTGCGGCCGGGATGTTAGGCCTCGAGTAAAAGTAAGTTTA
>NJDC01010311.1:0-15261 GCA_002245475.1 Calephelis virginiensis | reverse complement strand
TTACAAAAGGGTGAACTGCAAGATGACTGACGGCAAGGGATGACCGTCGCTTAACACATTGAAGTTTGTTTTTTTTTATGATATTGGAAGGCAAACAAGCAGACGGATTTCCTGATGTTAAGAAATTCACGCCGCCTAGAGGCACCAAAGGTGGTATTGTTGCGTTGCCAACCTGAGGCCGGGTTGTTAGGCCTCGAGCAAAAGTAAGTTTACCGGCTACCTTACCCTCCGAACCGGAACACGTCATGACGTTATGGCGGCAGGAATAGGTAAGGCGGTGGTACCAATCCGGGCGAGTCGCTGCTAAACTCTACCACCTAGTCAGATGTCACGATGTTAGTGACGGTGAGCCTATGCTCGCCTTGTACGAGCTGCCTGGCAAGGAAGGCAGTGGTCTATTCTACAAAGGAGCCCGGACAAACACGGGAAAAATATTTAACCATATTCGCAACTATACACGCACACGGGGGTGACAAAACTACGGCAGCAGAAATATTTCATTCACGAAACATGCTGAAACAATAAGTCAATGTATTCAAGCAGGCCAGAGAGATCATCACAAAAAAAAAACAATGAAAATTAGTCATATTGGCACATATAAAATATCATATCAATTGAGGTGATCCAAAGAGAACGTCAATCCTTTGACCAAGAAGGCTAAAAGCAAATGTACAATATGACGTCATTGCATCAGACGTCGTCACACGTCGTTCAAAGGCTATCCTTGGACCAAGAAGGCTTTAAGCATGTGTACATGTGTGTATGTGACGTCATTGCACCAGACGTCGTGACACGTCATTCAAAGGCCATGTTAAACTTCATAACTGACGCAGATGAGTGTTATGGACGTGGAAACAATGCACTTTAAATGTTACCTGACGTTACTCAGCGAAAATGTGCGACGTGTGTTCCAATTTTGAATTAATTAATATACAGTCAACTACAATTTATTTTAAAATGAGCTGTAAATATAATGTATTTTTATTTGAGGTCAACGAATAAGCACGCCGCTCTCCCGATGGTAAGAGGCAACCTGGCCTATAGACACCATAGATGCTACAGGTGCGTCACTGTCCTGAGTCTGGGATGGCAGGCTTGTTTTAAAAGTCTACAGGCTACCCTACCCTCCAAACAAAAGCGGCAATAATAGGTAAGGGGTCTTCTCTACTAAGGGGACCCGGACCAACATGAGGGAAGTATAGTGGCCGTTTTGAGGTAGGCAAATGTTACATTGTTAATCTGTATATATAAAAAAAGGCGTGTTTGTCACTATTCATAAGTCAAGAACGGCTAAACCGATTTGGTTGAAAATTGACAGGAAAGTAGCTAAGAACTAGGAGAAGGGCATATAATTTTTATCCCGTTCAATAGCGAGGTACCTCTGAAAAACAACATTTTAATTTTTTTCACACAAACTGAAAGGATGGAACGAAGTTCGCCGGAACATCTAGTAGGATATAAATACTTCTACGTTATCCCAGATTATCGTTTAACTAATCAAATATATATGTTGATAAATTTTGATGAAATATATTTTACATTTTAAGTTGAACCAAAACTTAATGAATTAATAACAGAAATAGGTCTGGTAGGTTGCCCATGCGTAAACAATCCCAAAAAAGATGTGATATCAGAACATTTACATCTGCAATATTTACTGTGGAAAATATTTTCAATGTACAAAGACTCCCTTTAAATTTATAAAAAATATTTTAAGTATTACTAAATATTTATTTATCTTTAAACTTTTTTTACGTTGGAAAAACTCTTAATTATTTTACTAATGTATTTTGTAACAAACCTTAGTTATACGAAAGCCATGTTATTATAAGACTTGAAATACAGAAACCGCTACGTCGTTTAATTCCGAAAGCTAATCTACTCGAGAACTTGTTCAAAGCGATTCGCAACTGATTGAATCGATACAATTGTTTGCGACAAAACGCCAAACTAAATGGTTATTCACGTCTTTCATACAATAACTTGCAAATCCTATTAATATTACGAAACTTTACCAAGACGTTTGGATGTTTGTGACGGTGGAATGTGGATGTAGTAGCACACACAATCCTTACTAGATTTTATATTGCAATAATGTATATTGAAAAAGGTTCTATGCACTTTGTGAAGGTTTAAATATGGACACGCAAATAAATAAAATAAATATCCCTGGACAAGTCATACAAATTGAATCTAACCCCAAAATAAACAAATTATATGCTTGTGTTATGGGTGTTAGTCAACGATACCAGTACATAGAAATACTTAAATATGTACCAGAATATATAAACACCCAGACACGGAAATGCAGACATTTAAATGTTCATCACACAAATGTCTGCCCCCGTCGGGAGTCGAACCCGAGCCTCGAGATTGATCAGTATAGATAGGCGTGCGAGCTAGCCACTCGACCAACGAGGCGGTCAAAGTTAAGAAAATAGAATAATAATAAAACGTAATGAAAATACTTAGCGAGTATCGGTATAAGATTTACATGTTTGGAAAAAGTGCATTGTATTCTTGGGGCAGAAAAAACTTCGACCATCTTTTTTCATCGATGGCGCCAAAACTCTACACCATAGTCTAGAAATAATACTCCAACAGAAACAGTTTTGTCATTTTTAATGAAAAACAAAATCCTATCAAGCCCAAAGGCTGCTGATTGTAATGGATTATTCACTACTGTGGAAGCTTATATTCGGGAAAACATCTGCAGCGGCTATAACACGCTAGTGCTCGAAAAAGTTGGATATCCGCAATCCGAATGGCCGCTTCTAATGCGAAAACCACAGCAAACTGAATTAAGCGGGAAAATATTTATTAAAATATCTATTTCTATTACTTTGACCCTAACAGCTTTGAGTTATATAACAGCTACAGAAGTACTATTTAAATTATGCGCTTTGGCTGTATTCGTCAAGCTTCGGAAATCCGGATGTATTTTAAATATATCTATATAGAGTTGTTATTACACATAATTAAACATTTCGCTTAAATTTAGATCAGGCCAGCCAATTTTTAAAAAAAAAAGTATTAAAGTGTAAAAAGAGTAGAAAGTGTAAAACCGAAGCGCAAAATTTAAATGGTAGTACTGTACTTAATAATGGGTTAAAAGTAGCCTTTATATAGTCTTATTTTGCCTTCATCGTTTTTTAATTAAAATGCTAGCCTCAGAAATCTTGTTCCAGTAAAATTTAATGTTTTTGGTGTAGAACGTATGGTTTACGGCGATTAGTGTGACACATTGCCGGGGTTGTAACAAACGACCGTGTCCACGTCGCATCGCCTCAGACGGATGACCACATCGTGCCAACCCTACTGTAGTCATTACAATATATTAATTGCCTCTACATCAGCTATCTATTCACACGTCGTTAATATGCTGACACCGTGTGTAATGTTATGGCGGTGATTCGGAAATCGATATATGTTTGAAATTGAAAGACTTCAGATGTTTAGACCAGAGTTTCCCAAACTTATTTCGTGTAGCCCCCACTTTGAAGATTATTTGAAGCTCTCTATTTTATTCACCTTAAAAACCTTAATAATAGTCTAGCGTGGAGATTGATCAAACCTTCTATATCTATCTATATATTCTTGACGAGACTTTTTTTTACCAGAGAGAGCAATATTAATAGAAACCTTATAATGTTAAGAGTATATTTAATTAAAAATTAACAATTATTATTAAGAAAGCCTTTTATCTATTCAAAATTAATGATCATTTTAAATTTAATATTATCAGTCTTCTCCATGTTTTTCTGAGCTTAATATCGCCTCCTTTTATTTATCCAGTGCTCACTTGCATTATCGAAGATTTTTTGGAAAAGTTCTGAAATTCTTCAACCAATTTTTATTATTCAATTGCATGCAATTTCTTTAAACTCAAAGTCAAAAACTTTCAAAAACAGAATTTTCGCGTTTTATTGCATTTGCTTTTTACTCATTATTATTAATATTGTGAGCAAACGTGAAAGTTTTATGCAAAGTGTGGTGAGTGAAAGGAATAGCCAACTGTATAATTATAATTAAACTAAAACCTAAGCTATGTTTCATTAAATAGGTCAAGTGGGTTGTTGGTCGAGTGGCTAGCGTAAACACCTAACTACATCAACCAACCGCGAGGCTCGGGTTCGATTCCCGACGGATGAAGGAATTTGTGTGATAAACATTTGAATGTCTGCATTTCCAGGTCTGGGTTTTTATTAAATTTATTCTGGTATCTATTTAATTATTAAATGTATTGGTATCATTGACCTAACACTAATAACACAAGCATATAATTTGCTTACTTATGGGTTAGATTCAATTTGTGTGACTTGTCCAGGGATATTTATTTATTGTTATTTATATATTGGACTGAAAGAAAAAAAAACTTAATGTGGCGCATGAGAAGCCGGGGTTAAGGGCTAGTTAATACATAAGCCTTAAACATACGCAGACTAAACTTGTTTATTTTGAGATCCAGCAAATTTAAGGACTCCCCTTTTTCAGTAAGGAACGTAATATAAGTTTTTCCCGAGAAACGAGGTATTTTGTGGAAGTTTGGATGTCGAATGTTTATAAGTTTGTTTGTAACTGAATCATCCGTAACGGGTGAATGGATAAAGTACACTTTTCCCCCTTTTCCCGTTTCCCGCCTCCATGAGTCACGTGCATGACTATTCAATACACAAAACTAACTTCTTCTCATAACTTTACCAGCTCTTTACAAATCTCACACAACATTTGAATATGACAAGTGCACTCATAAAAAACAAACTCGTTAAAGACTGTTTTTAGCTTGACTGTTTTAGACTGACTTGTTGTTAGCTGCAAGTGTATAATTATAAATGGAGTTTCACCAAAAGTCGAGGAGGCAAAATATTATTTTGAAATACAAAAGTAGGAAAACGAGCTCTTCTAATAAAGCGTAGGACTTTAATTTGGTTTTCAAATCCCAATTTCGCGTGGTCTTCGAATCACGCTAGAACGGATGGAGCGATTTTACCATTTCTTTTTTGTTGTCATATTTATTGTCAGGATGAGGCTTTTAAAGAAAAATAGGGGAAAATTGTAGGGAATATGGGAAAAACAATGCTTTAAATTGTACAAACTGTTAGCAGCTGTTAATGCCAAGCGATACGATGTGCCGCCGCATCGGCTAGTAATATAATAAAACTTCGGTTTTTTACTCTATCGGATTTATATCTTTAAAGTTAGTTAGTTATAATAGTGTTAACACAAGGAATGGATCTAGATCAGAACATGACAGAGTCATCATGGTGGCAGGAATAGGTAAGGCGGTAGATCCCTATCCGGGTAAGCTGCTGCACAGCACTTTAACGTCAGTGAAACTTCAAGTTCCTTCAGGGCATGGGCGCCGGCAGCAGGGTGCAAGGGGGTTCAACTGTACCCCCCTGTCCGGAAAGGTAGATAGAATAAATTACCTGACTGATCTTGCGGGTGAGTAATGCTTTTCGAGACTATGTATGTATGTTTGTGTTCGCGTGTAAATATGTATGTTACTATACATGTTTATTTCGATGTTTTATATTAGTTAACAGTATGTATAGATGGAGATGCGCCCCCCTGAAAACAATCCTGACAGCGCCCATGCTTCAGGATAGACAAAATATAATGGGCGAAAACTTATTCGACCTAGCTGCTTCTGCCCATAGGGGCTAAAAGCCAATAAAATCTTGGTAATATTGATCAGGTCAGCGACGCATCTGAAAATTAGGTTAGCTGTAAGATATCTTTTGTTAGAGATAAGCTCGTCTTTTGTACAATATTTACATTTGTATGTTCTCGCTGTCAATTCTCTATTACGTGTACAATAAAGTGTAAAATAAATAAATAAAATAAAATTCCTTATCTTACTTGCCTTCTTAAAAAAAGACAAAAAAGAAATCAAATTTAATGGGAATAAAAACCACAAGTTTTTACATTGAAATTGATAAATGGGGAAGCCTTTGAGTTCCGTCTATCTGTCGGGGCGGCCAAGCAGCACGGGTCAGGGGTCGAAGGGGGGCGATAACCACCCGAAACTAATAACATTTTTTCGATAGTGAAGGAGAAAACTGCTATTTCTCTAGTATCCTCCACAACAATTCGCATTTGCATGAGGTAACTAAGATACACAGTGGACCTCTTAGGTTATTTTGTTCAAAATATGATTTTCACGTCGCCCAGAAACACCATAAGTGTTAACGGTGCGTAAGTAAACTTTTGGAATATTAAGATCGAAATTTAAATTTTCATTGAGTATGTAATTTGTTTATTACCCATATTTTCATGTGCCTAATGAATTTATTCATCATTTCTTAGAAAGAAAATTATCAACCACAGTTATGAACTCGGGACCTAATTTGTAATACATAGAAACAACACATGTTATTGGTTTTCTTCTGTAAAAAAATTAGCTGGACCAGTTGTGATAAGTTTTGGAACAACGGGTTGGAACGTAAAGTCGCAAAGACCAATAAAGCACAAATCCGCTTCGATGCGGCCCGGCATAATGTGCGATGCTCCTTACAAAATGTATAAAAGAGATCTAGGCGGATTATTGCGTCTCAATAAGCCTTGATGCGACCTGTCAAATGTGTGTGCAGTCCTAAACAAGTATTTAGACAACAAATACGAGTACAAAATAAAACTTGTATACTATGTATACTAATAACTAAAATATAATAATACCCTAATACTAGTCGCCTCTGTGGTCTAGCGGTCCGGGTGTTGGACTTGACTGCATGAGGTCCCAGGTTCGAATCCCGGGTCGGCCAACACAAAGAAAGTTGGATTTTTCCAATTTTCTAATAAAAAAATGTTGGTCGGGATTGGAAATGTGCCCGGTTGGCGATAGGCTTGCCACCTATCACATTGTGGGACTTAGTGTCTTCGGCTAGTCGTGGGTGCCTTGGTTGTACCTCTGCCTACCCCTTCGGGGATATGGGCGTGAAGATACTTTTTTTTTTACCCTAATACTAAAATAAATATTCACTCTTTTATCTACTAAGCTCCACACACAAGTCATTGCAAACAAAAGTTACCGTATCAAAGGTCAAAGAACTAAATTTACGAAAGAAAAACAATATACATTTCCCTGAGGTTGTCAACCCTAGCGCGGACATGAAAATCGTTCCAAAACGGTTCCTATACTAAAAAAATACATCAATAAAAAATGAACGAAGGCGTTCTTGTCTTGTCGAGTTCAGTAAAGCGGCTAAGGACACTTTAAAACTGTAACGCGTATAACGAACGACTCTCGAGTGCAGTTGGTGCAGTCCGCCGGCAGTAGGCACGCGCCACCACCTTCATTACGGCCGTCTCGTCCTGCGAAAATATACCTTCAGCTCAGACTCCACGACTAATTATTACCTGAGAATGTAGCGAAAATATTCAGACCACTCGTGCCGCTTTTACCGTAATAAGTTTATAGTAGAGCATTTCAAACGCAAATTAATTAAAAACTGTAAATCTTCGTCCCGTTGTTGTATGGTGTAGATTTGATTTATATGTCAGCATTTGTGTACTGTAGCTATTGATGCTTTGACGATCTTGTGTAGCAGTATCATTTACCGTTTTAATGAGTAATTAATAAATAATGAGACCAGCAAACTCATATTTTACGTATTTACCGTCAAATAATATGTAGATTTGTAAAAATTGAAAAAAATGTTAGTAAAATTTTACGTAAAATATCAGATTTACTGAAAAAAGACGACTCAAGAAAATCGAGTTCTTTTTCGAAGTAATAACTTCCCTTAACATCCTAATAATATTATAAATGAGAAAGTTTGTATGTTTGTTGAAATGAACTCCCTGAAATCTGGCACACACAGAGCAACTTGGATTAACACGTGGGATAGTTTTATCCCGAAAAAATGTTCCTGTGGGACCATTAACCAGAAACGCCGCGGGCAAGAGCTAGTTATACATACATTTAGATATTTGTATCATTGTAAAGTAGTGCCTACTTTTAAAAAAGAATTTTATTTTCATATTTTAAAGAACTTTGATTTAAACTTTACATACCTTGAAATATGTATCTATTATTAATTATCTAAAGCGTATGTTCTATAGACGTTTATCAATTAATCGATTGGCATTGATTGTTTGGCGACATGCCGCCGTCTGTGAAGCTTGATCGTTGTAATAATGCCACTCCTCTACTATTGGCTGACCCAACATAGACCACCGCAAATCGACGCGCGAGTAAAACATTGAGCCGACGGTTAGATGAATGACACGCTCAGAGATCCTATGCCCACTTGTATACGAGAGTGGGTGCCAAAAATGTTTATGATGTCAAACAGGACGGAAATAGAATCGGTCGGCTATCGCTGCCAACTTTTGTACCTGTGTCCTCAGCGCGCGCTATCTGTGGCACGTGGCCGCGCGTCCGACACTACTTTTGCCGACTCGAAATATTTACGACATTAAAATCTTTTCCGACATGAAAGAGCAATATTGTTTATGATAATCATATTTATTTGTCTTCACTGGGACAGAATACGATAACAGCTAAGAAAACAAGTGCTAGATATTTCAATACATACGTCAAATATGTGTGACTTTTTTATTTCTTGGATATCAAACACTGTCCTATTAATAACATAGAATAAAGTAACAGTAAAGTTAAGTTGATATTTTAGCCTGCATCGCAGTGCTTTAGAGGCTGTAATACTAGTTTCAACCTTGTAGTAATTTAGTATATTTTTAATGATAAGAGGCATACCGTCCTATTAATAAATGAGGACTAAGGTAGAAGTAACATTAAGGTCATATTATAGTCTGTATAACATTGTAATAAAGACTGTAAAACGAGGTTGAATCTTGGAGTACTTTACTCCGTGTTTATTAATAAGAGGGATAGTGTTTAACATGGCCTGACAATATGCACACAGTTCAATTCAAAGGTATACTTTTCTACACTTAAGACATGCATACTGACGATTTCCTACTCTTTTGATATACCACGATCCTTGATCATCATAATCCTGTGATATACCATGTGGGGAATAGTTAGCATCTAAATCATATTATTATTATAATAAAATCACAATAATATTAAATAAAAAACAGTAAGTATCTACACGCCCATATCCCCGAAAGGGTTGGACGAGACACAACTAGGGCACCCACGACTAGCCAAAGACACTAAGTCCCACAATGTGATAGGTGGCAAGTCTATCGCCAAACGGGCTCATATCCAATCCAGAGCAACGTTTTTTTTATTAGAAAAACTTAGTTTCCTTTTTGTTGCCCGATCCGAGAATCGAACCCGGGACCTCGTGCAGTCAAGTTCAACAACTGTACCGCTAGACCAGAGAGGCGTAATATTAAATGACGGCCAAAACGGTAGTATTAGTCAGAACTTCACTGCCCAAGCTCATAAAATAGTTTTAACGTAAAAAAATATGTAGCTTCAGTATACAAATAAATGTATATTTTGATAGTAAAACCAACCAGAACATTCCCT
This sequence comes from Calephelis virginiensis, assembly GCA_002245475.1. Lineage (NCBI taxonomy): Eukaryota > Metazoa > Arthropoda > Insecta > Lepidoptera > Riodinidae > Calephelis > Calephelis virginiensis. Next base: position 5,798 of record NJDC01010311.1, on the reverse strand, counting down.
ATTTACGTTATCCTCGTAACAAACGAAAGAATGTAACCGAGTCACGGGCCGAATACCGAATACCGAATTCCGGATTTTTTCTCAAAGGAGAAAATACGCAAAATCTAATTTGCAAAAATTTGCGGATAGGAAGGAAATTAGGTAAGCAAAGTCAATTGTGAAAGTAAGTAAAATTTGAATTTAAAATGATTTATAGAGGCGCAGGGGAGTGGCTAATGAGCCGACACGCGAGAGGGGCGCGTGCTTACGCCTGTTCGCGCCACTTTTTTACCGAAACCTCTGGGCGGCTCCCGACGTCGAGACACCGGCTTCGGAATGTTCACGTAATGCCTTAACGGTCTTTCAAATACAGTATTTACACAGAAATGGCTCTGACGTGTATACGTATATAAAATCTGACGAACCGTTTTTTATTCCTGATAGCCGAGAGAGATATATATTACATAGCCGAGAAAAGTAAAGAAAGATTTTCATGTGGGAGCATACTGTTTTATGTGCTTGTTCGCTGTTTAAACAACTCAACTGGTAATAAGAGACAATCACTTTAGACGCCATATTTTTTTAACTATACTAGCGCCCCGGCTTCGCACGGTTATGAAATATACACATAAACCTTCCTCTACAATTCATTTATCTATTAAAAAAACCACATAAGAATCCGTTGAGCAGTTTTAAAGATTTAAGCATACAAAGGGACATAGGGGCAGAAGAAGCGACTTTGTTTTCTGCTATGTATGCATGATAATATACTAAGCTACAAAGTGCCTATTCAACTCTTTAGAGACGTTTAAGTTGTAACGCCCTGAAAAAACCTTCTTAAATATATCAAAAAAGTACAAGTTTTATTTTCATAGTCGGTGAATAATTAAAGATGCATATTTTTTTTAAACGCCTCTGTGGTCTAGCGGTCGGGGTGTTGGACTTGACTTTATGAGGTCCTGGGTACGATTCCCGAGTCGGACATTAAAAGGAAAATGTGGTTTTTCCAATTTTCTAATAAAGGTTGGCCCAAGGCTTAACCACTATCACAGTGTGGGACTTAGTGTCTTCAGCTAATCGTCGGTGTCCTGGTTGTGGCTCTACCTACCTCTTCGGGGATATAGACGTGAAAATGATTTTTTTTATTTTTTTCACCCATTTCGGCCAAATATGGTTGATCATACAGACAACGTAATGAATTATTTAAGTTTTTTTTGTGTCGAATACATTGGAATTTACTTCTGAAACTACTGAACATACAAACTTTTGATACACTTTCCGCTTTGCCACAAACAAATACACACATGTTTAACTAAATTGATTGATTTACCAATAGCATACTACAACACGCTGATGACGTAACAGCATATTATTGGTAGAGAATTCAATTTTAGACTGTGTTTAATAAAACATATTGTGTTCAACGAGTGTTTATTTCTTTGTAGTCAGAGGAAAAGTATTTATAGTCTGCAAAAGCTACTACATACAAAATAAAAGAAGGAAATTGATAGAAGGCGTTATTTTGCGGAAATCAATACTTAAATCCAAATTAAATAATTTTATTTGCATTTATACGAAGAGTCATTTATGCTACTGTGCATTTCATGGAATTAAATCATTGTTTCCAACTCATTTTAACTAGAGATCTTATTTTAAGTTCGCAGAAAGAGTTACTTCGCAGTTCGCACTCCACGAAAAAAACAGTTTTTGTGAAATCTTTGAATTAAGAAGTATTTACAATAGTGAAGTTCCAAAGAAGTTTGGTCGGCACTGAAGCTTAGCGCTAAAATATGCATTCGCGCACGGAGTTATCTCGACCACTTTTACTGTTGCCGGCGGTGGCAGGCGGTCAGCCATTGTTTATTCCGGCTTTATAATATTAGTTGCCCACTTTATACGGTAATATACGGCCATTCCAATCTGTTTTGATCTCTTCGGTACAAACATACAACTTTTGTTAAATTACTTGTGAATGCAGTAATTGTTAGGTCAAAGGGAGTATAAGTTTTGGCTGCAGCGATTGAAGTCATTTCGCTGTAAGCAATGTATAAGGTTCTATCTTTCTAAAACAAAAAAAAATGTATTTTGCGCCTACATATGCAAAGAGATTGACAGAGGTACAACCAGGACACCATTAGTCGAAGACATTAACGGTCGCACTCAGAGACGACAAACAACGTTTAATCTATGATTATGACACAATCTTTAATTAATAAAATGTCGAATTAATGATTGATCAATAGACAATAATTGACGTTTCTGACTACGGTCGTTACTCACAATGTGATAGGTGATAATCCTATCGCCAACCGGGCCCTCATGAAATATAGGGCAAACTTTTTTTTTATTTTATTTGGAAATTGAAAAAACATATTGGTTGCCCCACTCCAAGATCGCACCCGAGATCTCGTGCGGTCAAGTCCGTTACTGGACATACAAGCGATTCTTAAAATTATTTTTTAAAATAAGGTCAAGTAAATGTAAAATTCTACCCGACGTACGCAGAGATGTAAATTGACGTTAAAGCTATCATCAAGTCACGATTTTAAATGGAAAATCTTAACGACAGATTAAACGATAATACGTCCCAGTGTACGTTAAATTTCCTTTCGTAACAATGTGTGAAAACAAATCATCGTTATTTATCAACTAGTAACAACATACAACCACACGTAGCACCTTGCTACGAGAGTTATTACCAACCGGTCTAAACGTACGCATAGAGAATCATAGTCGACTCTACAGATACAGATACGAGTATTGGTTTTTGTATCAACAAATTTATGACAAAAGAGACTTTGGTGGTTTTTTGCGCACTTAATAAACTAATTATAAGTTATAGCTATCTTATCTCAACGATAGTAATAGAAAGAGACCAAACACGTTTGGTGCCTTCAGATATATTGTACATGTCATTTCTACATACTTTTAATCTATTTCTTCGTAAACGTTGACTGAAAACATTACAACTTGACATGTCCTGATAAAACTGACATGTATAATAAATAAAAAAAATGCCCGGGATTGAATATGTGTCTGGTTAGCGCTAAGCTTGACATTATCACATTGTGGGACTTAATCTTTGGTTTGTCGTGGATGCCCTAGTTGTTTTGAGGATACAGGCGAGAATATTCTTAAAATCAAAAATTCGAAAGGGTGTATGTATTTGTATGTTTGTAGTTCTTTTTAGTTGCAGTGGAGCTCAAACGGCTCTAATAGTAAATATCTTTCGTGACTATAGTCAGGAGATTGGAGAGTGACATAGGCTGCTTTTTGTCCCTATATCCAAATGAGTTCCAGCGGGAAAGTAAAATAACTAGTACGCTTTCTTAAAATCGGGCTGTATGATGGAAAGTTGTCACCACTGTTCATTGCCAACAAGAGCTAGCAGAAAACGTGATGCCGGCTTAATAACACTCCTTTTAAATATCTCTGGGTGCAATTTCAATTGAAAAAATTGTTCGACTTTGACTTCCATATACAGGTGGTTTATAAAAAAATCAAAACACTGTATATACTATAGGTCAATATTGATGGGAATAAAGAGCCAACCTCTCCGCGGGTTTTGAGATTAATGCAACGGAAGCAGGGACGACCTCTCCAGGTGTTTCATTAAATAGCGCGCGGCGCCTCGGCCCGCTCGCACGGCCATTATGAAGGCTGTAAGCTCGAGGGCCATTCGCTTTAAGAACGCCCGTGCCACTTTGTAACGGCCTTAATGAATCTTGTTACTTATGGGCGGGCGTAAATTGCCTGTTTTACTGACGGCTTGTTAAAAAAAAACAAAATATCCGACAGAATGCAATTGCATTATTCGAGAAACTTATGTTTAACAGTGTAAAACATGTAACAAAGATTATAAGTCAATCGAGTTCATACAAAAATTTATAAAAAAAACAGCTCATAAGAGGAGAGGTCGTTTTCTTTATTACTAGAAGGTTACATCGAATTCAGTTTAGTATCCCTCACATTGACTGTACCATGTTCAGGTGCAGGGGGTGTGATAGCCGGTTTACATAATTACGCAAGAGACATAATGGTTTCTAATTGAGAAAAAGTTTACCTTCTTTGGTGATGATAGAGGACCTGCATTTTTTATCATTATATCTTTTTCCATGTTTATTTTTCAGTCCCTAAGTATTAGTAAAAAAAATTTAAATGTTTTCAGTTTTGTTAAAAAGGTTCATACTGTATTTTAAGAACTTAGTAACTCTGTACTGCAATGTTTTTTGTTTAAATTGTATAGCTTTCTATTAACCCTTTTTTAGGCACCCGTTTTCATACCACAATAAAAACAAATAAATGTACTACCTAGTAAGATGTGAATGTAAATATTTTTTTACATATATTTTCATTAAACGCAATTTGAAACACGTGTCATATTTATCTAGAACTTTCTCACATAAGCTTTTGTATGTTCAAAATAACATGTTTTCACGTAAATGGGCGTTGAATTGGAAAATAAGCGCGAGTATTGTGTATCGATATCTGAAACCACTTCTACGAATGCATTCCAAAACATTGCCCGTTTGGAATGTTCCACCGTCGGATTATTCACGAAGAATAGCCACTAGTCCTTACTGAGTCCAAATGTTGGTATTACGTTTCGATTTCCAGTAATAAATTATTAACATTACTTACTAGTTGACCCCAGGGACGTAGTCAAGTCTTAACTATGGATATTTTATTCAAATTTGACATTTATATAAAACTGGTGATCGCCCGTTGGTCGAAGTTCGACCATAATAAATTTTAATATCATGTTGATAAGAACGTCATCTTCATTTCTCAAGACCAACTACTTTGTTTCCAAACTTTTTAGCGCGCTATTTGTGATCTTTTATCGTTATCATCAATATATTTGTTTGTATATGTCAAATGCATGGTAGTGTGGGTAATGTTTTATTTATTGATTTAATGTACTCTATAAGCATTTTTATTGAAAAATATTAGCATTCAGCACTTCTCCTACACATAAACTATAAGTGTGCCAAATTTTATGTTCCTACGTCTGCACAATTTTGCAATGTATTAATATATAGATTAATATTTTCATTAAGTGTTTTTACATTGTCGAATGCTCAAATAAACTATTTCATTCCTTTTATAAAATTTACACAGCAAAAATAGAATTAGCGAAATTATTCCATCCGTTATTTCTAAACAATAAAAATGAAAACCAAAACCAATTGCATTCATTGCATGCATGGGCTCTGTCAATGGTAATAAAAAAACTGATTTAAAAAAATGTGGTTTTTCAAATTTTCTAATAAAAATATGTGCCCGGCTGGCGATAAGTTTATCACCTATCACATTGTGAGTTTTTTTTTGTGAGTTTGTTTTTTGAGTGAGAGAGACATTAGAATCTTCGTCTAGTCATGGGTGCCTTGATTGTGCCTCTGCCTACCTTTTCGTGGATATAAGCGTGAAGATACTGATTGATCACGATGATGAAAAGTGATGTACAATGGCCAAAAAGTGAAGGCACTTCACCGTGCCTAAACCGTTCTAGGTCCGCCTAACCAGTTTAATCGGGTTTAAGCACTAATTACTTTGAGCAGATGAATCTCATCACGGCATGCTCGCTTGACACACTTACTCTCCTCACTAGTTGCAAGTCACTTCAATGATAAGCGCGCCTCATTATTTCTCTAGTGTAATTTTTCAGGTCTCATGAAGACTTCATCTAAACGATCCAGAACTGCTTAGCGAGTTTTAAAGAGCTAAACCTGTAATAAATGTGAGAAGACGAAAACCACCTTTAATGTTCATTTGACACACTTATACTTCTTACTAGCTGCTGGCCATATGTCTGAATG
>NJDC01010301.1:0-18996 GCA_002245475.1 Calephelis virginiensis | reverse complement strand
AAAATTCGGATATGGAAGTATGGTATAGACTGATAGTTTTCTTTATGCTGAATCAATTGTATATTTATTGAGGGTATTTCTTTTCAATAGCCAATGTTTGAAATTCGGTAATATGCATACTGAATTTCATCAAAATCTGTCTAGTGGCTTAGCCGTGAAAACGTGATAGGCAAAAAGACTTTAGCGAGACTTTTTTTCAAGGCATGTCTGCCAATACATGGCTTACGAACTAGTAGCAGCGTTGAACGGACCAATAAGGTACCAGATACTTGAGCCACATGTTGCTTTCTGAATATTTTCAATTTTATGAACATGAATGTTGAACAGCGCAACTATGTTCCTAACTTCTTGATAAGCGGACCAATCAGAAACTAGTTACTATGACAGTAACTCGATGCACCTGTGAAGCCAAATGTATTAATGCCTATAATATGACAATTATTATACTTTGTTCATGACATTTAGACACTTTTTCTTTCACGCGCTTGGGCAACTTGCTGAACCAGCGATATACCCGCTCTTGACCTTTCGATACATACAAGTCTGTGTCTTTGCATTATATAGTATCTTCTTATTTTCTTGATATTAAAAATATTTTTATTTAAAAGAAAAGTATACAGTCCAAAATTTTTGTAGGCCAACTATTTTCAATATATTTTCTAATATTGTTAGTATTTTAAAAAATAGCATTTTTCTTTTTTTTATCCGGGTTGGTCCGGGTGCGCTGAGTAAAAGCGACCATTTGATTCCCTGACAGAAAGCTTATAAGTGGCGAGCACAAGTTCAAATATAAAAGTATCTTTACGCCCATATCCCCGAATCCCTACACGTTTCCCTTTCCCTCCCTTTACTGCTTACCCAACACCTAACCCGCTGATCCTACATTTCCATCTACTTGCTCCGAGTCATACATCATTCTCCCAGTCAGTCGCTTTCCATTCTTCCTGTCGCGCACTAGTCTCTCACCAAACACTCATTCTGTGTAAAAGCATGGTCAAATATTATTTTTTCTTCAAGTGTAATAATTTTGATCCTTTTTTAAAAAGACATTTAAAGGTGAAGTCTTAACATTGGTGGCAGCGTAAAGGGATTGAAAAATCTTCGGTTCCCTCCATGAGTGTAATAAATAAGAGAAGTGCCAATCCAACCTGAGTCACAAGCGACTCGGAAACGTCGAACCCAGTCCGCTGTGCAGTAAGTGGCAACAAATATAAACAGAGTGTCTCCTACGGGACTCGAAGCCCAGCACCGACCAGTCTACGACGATCCAGGCTCCAGAACTTAGCTGTAACCGCGAGCAGTACCTACCATTTGTTCCAGTACCATATCCAATCACCATAATGAAGGTTTCATGCAACGTGACACTGTAAGTCAATTTCATTCAATTCATTCGTATGGTATCTAAAAGCTGTACTTAAACCTCAACGACGACGTCTTATCTCTCGGATGTTTAGTCTCCACGGCGTCCAGTTATCTATAATTCTACGTATCGATAGTGCCTGAACATCTAAAAGTGTGAACAATTAATATATCCAGGGTTAAAACATTTTAAGTTTCATATCTTGTAGATGTAATGTACCTTGAACATAGTTAATTTGGCCATTCATGATTTCAAACATATCGTTGCCGATTATTCCATCATAAGGTAAGTTGATTTTTTCAACTAAATTAAACACGTGGGTTAAGTTTTTGGAGTTATCACTAAAATCGTTTTGTGTAGAAATGAATATCGGGATTTGACCTAAGGTAAGTGTTGGATGTTCTTCTTTTGAATCTATGCCTTGGATTTTGAATTTAACCGTTTCATTAATTTTAGGCATTTTTTCGATACACGATTTTTTTGATTATACTTATAGATGCGCCAGTGTCAACTAGTAAGTATAGATGATTAGAAGATACATGAGATTTAACTTTTACGTATGGTAAGTATTTGTTAGATATATTAGATGTGAACTCGTATACTTTGTGATTAATTATATTTTCTTTTTCAGGTTTTTCAGGTTTCATCGAGTCTACGGTTTGGAGCTGGTTACGCTGTTCCTTAACTGCATTAAAATCGGTTGAGTTTACGATTTGGGGCTGGTTACCCGGTTGCTTAACTCCATTAAAATTGGTTGAGTTTACAATTTGGGGCTGGTTACCCGGTTGCTTAACTCCATTAAAATCGGTTGAGCCTACGATTTGGGGCTGGTTACCCTGTTGCTTGACTCTATTGAAATCGGTTGAGTTTATGGTTGGTTACCCGGTTGCTTAACTCTGCTGGAATCTGGCTGTGCGGTTTTTTATGACCTTTTAAAGAAAATTTGGTGTCATCTGTTATAGGGAGAGCATATCCCATGCGGCACCAGATCGGGATGCTACTTAGTTTAAATTATTTTCATTAGAATCTATAGTGTCGTAGTCATCCACTTCTTCTTTATTGACTGTGTATATTTGTGGCTTAAAATTAGTCTTAGGTTGGGGGTTTGAATAATTTGGATATTTATTGTTGTCGTATCTTTTGTTATTATTTTCTCGTAGTATACAATTTTCTAATAAATGTCCGTGTTTTTTGCAATATCTGCAAAAAAGGTCCGAAGAAGACGAAGAGGGTTTTGTTTGGTTTGAATAATTATTATTTGTTTTAAAGGAGGGTTTATGAGAATCGTTGCGACGAAATTGAGGTTTAGGGTTAGAAATCATGTTTTGTTTAACCTTCTATTAGTGACATGCGGTCTCACGGACCGCTCAGTGTCAGTGAAACGTTGTTTTACCCCTTTCCCCGCACTTTCCCTGCCTGAGTCTCTCAGTAGCTTCGAGTTTAGTTGCGCCTGCGACGTAAAGGGGGATAGTCACGTCAGCGGAGCCCAAATAGGTAAGTTAGATCGATTTAAATTTCGGCAGCAGCCTGTGAGACCGCATGTCACCTGTTACGAGATTTTTTCCACTTCTAAAGCGCAACTGAGTTAATATGTTTTTTGCAGTTTCTGCTTAAAATTGATTGCTCCAAGTCTTTAAGAAAGAAACGTAAGTTAACGGAGAGTGAAAATATGCGACCAAGTACAACAAAACAGTGTACGTCTGTTGAAGATGTTGGTTTTAGTAGGAAAATTGAAGATTGGCTGGGCAACGAAGACTCTAGTGATTCGGAAGCTGAAGATGTCCCCGATAAATATTCAGAAAACACGAAAAACTTGTGCTACTTGCCCTCCCAAATTAAAACGTAAATCAAATTATAAATGTTCTTTTTGTGAAAACCATGTTTGCCTACAATGTGCAAAACAACTACTTATACCCTAGTTCTCTGTAAAATTATGAAACTTCAACCATTGTCATTTTTTATTTTTTTTATCTTTAGAAGAGATTTTTTGTCTATTTTGAGTTGATTCATGCTTCAATTTTAAAAAAAAAGTTAAAATTTTCAAAAATGTGTTGATTATTGATATTTTAATGGTAGTTTTTAAGTTGAAGTCTTATTTTGTGATTACAGAGTATAAGTAAATTATGATTAAAATATAACTAATAAAAATTCAAGGTAATACATAAAAAAAACTACTTTTATTTATTCTTTGACATCTTATTAAACCCTACGTAATCACTAAAGTAAGCTAACATAAATAATTTTAATATTATTAGCAAAATACGGCAGCGGCCTGTCAGACCGCACGTCACTAGTTATGTTATGTAAATAACATGTCACCAGTAGAAGGTTAAATGTGTATTGTTGAATTTTTTCTTCTGAGATAGCATAATTTATTGCTTTGATTAAGTTTTTGGGGTACCTGCATCGAATAATATTTGAAATTCGAGGGTTGAGACCCATGGTAAATGTGTGAAGACCAAGATCCTCCATCGCGGCTACTCTATCTATAAGTTCACTTTTTTTGTGATTTGTTATTGAAATTTCTGTCAATAATTTTGACAGGCAAGTTTCTAACGTAAGTGAAAATTGACTGATATTCTCTTGGGCACCCTGCCTACAATCTTGGAGATCTGTCAGCAAATGTGCATAATGTTTCCGTTCACCGAATTGGTTCTGTAAGAATTCACGAAGCTGAGGCCAGGAATCGAATTCCTTTATCGAACATGCTATTTCTGCCTTACCATCTAGTTGACTTAAAATATATTTAAAAACAATATTTTCCTGATGTGAAGAGGCTAAGGAAACTGCATTGTCACAATTATTAAGAAAAGGATTTAATTTTTCGCGGGAGCCATCAAATGGTTTAACAAATTTTAAGATAACATTTAAGGGGATTTGTTCCTTAGACTCATCCTTCATACTTTTTTGGTCTTTAGACATTTTAAAAAGAAAAACACAGTAAAATTAAATGCACAAAATTAGTAAGTTAAATAAAATAACAGAAAATCCCTGAATATAATAATTGTATAGATGTTCAAACACTTTTGAAGAAGTAAAATAAATTTGCAGAATAACCCTGGATGTAATGATAGTATATACGTTTAGACACTTTTTAAATTAATAAAATAAAGTAACAAACAAACTCAGGACATAAGAATTGTATACTATTTTAGACACTTTTAATTAATTTCATGATACCTTTATGTTATTTTATGAATCATGTTTTCCAAAAAATTAAATTGTGGTGTCAAATAAGCCAATATAAAACAACTGGCTGTCGAAAGGTCTTTTAAAGTGTGTAAAGTAAAATTATCGTTATTCCCAATATAACAAAAAGGGAAATAAGATGAGTTGCACACTTTATATTAATGTATTATATGCAATATATAAATGTTAACTAAAATCTAAGAAACAGATATCGCTAAAACATATTGAATACTCTTCTTATAAATGTGATATTCTTCTTCATGGGATATAATTAAAAGTTTATTTCAAAATAAAATGTTTAAAGAAGAAATAGAACAAGTTAAAAGAAATAACTTTGCTTATACTGATACTTAAGAAATTTAAAATAATTTCAATAAGTTTTATATAAATTAGTCTAAATCTTGTTTCAAAAATTAAGCTTAGTCTACAAGTAGTATAAAATCTCGGAATTTTTTTAATCATAATAAAATGATGCTTTTTAACTGGTGTAAGAAGTAATTCAATTGAATAATTTTATTTGAATGGTTTAAACGCTATTTAGAGAATTAGTTGCTAATAATACTACACTTCTCATCAAAAACAAAAATAAAAATGGCATATTTGAAGAACAGAAATTGATAAATCTCGTAACTAGAAATTTCATTTTGATTAACTTTGTAATAAAATCGATAATTTTATATATGAGTTGAGAAGAATAAAAGAAGTGTCAGGCATCTCTTTTAGCCTATCACGGGGATATTTCTATCGTTTTGCAATATGGTTTTCCTGCTTCGGGGTATTCTGTAGATATTACTAGAATCTTTAGGATTTAGAGGAATTGTATACAAGTGGTATGAAGTACCAATCAGTTAAATTCATATAAGCCATTTTTTAAGTCACTTATTATATTACCTTTACCTTATTTGTGTGAATTGACTATATGTGTATTTGTTAAAAAACATCATTTGTTTTAAACAAATGCTAAAGTCCTAGGTTTGTCACATTTTATAAATAGTGAGAAACTGCAAGTGCTTAATTAACCCAAACCTCAATATTTACAAAAACGATGTATATTGCATATACATTCGTATTTACAACCAAATTCCTGATAATTTTAAATCCCTTCCATTAAAAAGGTTTTAGTCCTGGTTGCCAAGGTGTTTGTTTTGTCGTTTCTTCTCCTGTCTGCCTAGGTTTGGAAACTGTGGTAGTTTTGCGGTAAATAAAGTTAGATTTATTAACATTTTAAAAATTGTTTTTATAATAATAATTAATCAAGTGATGGACACAAAAACGATGTTCTAAATAGTTATTAAATAGTTAAAATAATTAATTTGATAAATACTTATTAAAATATTTGCACACCGCAAGTTGGTAGAAAATGTCGGGATTCCCAAATATTTTTTTCATATCTTTTGAACTGTCATATTCCGCAAATAAATATTTATCGTTCTTCAATTTATTTCAAAAAGATCAAAAAGTTAAAAAGTGTAGCCGAGCTGGTAGACAGTGTGAACGAATTGGTGCCGCAGGCAATGGCCCAGGTAGCTAGGGACAACCCACCAATATCTGATCTGGTATATAACGACAAAAATAGGATACACAAGGTGACACGACAAATGAAAACCATAATGTTACAGGGCAGGTACCTTCAACCCCTATTAAAATTTCGCCGCAGATCATCTACGCCAAAAAAGCTAATTCATGTGGGCCGTTCATGTGGGCGTTGGCTCAGAGAGACATTCCCTCAGCTTATTTCGCTGGCATAAAAATACGGGCAGCCGTGTAGCTTCACGTCGGGAAATGCCACGGGCAGTATTTGTGGCGGTTAGTGTCAGTCCATAATAAACAGGCCACTTTTTTATAACGGACCTAAAGAGTAAGTAAATACATATTTTCAAGTCAACGTGACAACATCACAGGGCCACGACAAAAAACAAGAACTTTTCGCAACAAACGGTAAAAAGTTAGCAATGTACGGGTATGATTCGTTTTATGGTACGATTTCATCATGACAGACATAACCAAACCGATCCTTGACGTTATTTTTTTTAGGACGTGATTTTCCAAAATATTATGGCTGATTGTAAGAATCAATTTTTAGTAGGTGGAATAATAGAATTAATAGTAGCAATTAAATCAAGAATTACGCAGGAATCAATACCATCATGGTACCACATGACTTTGTGTACCACAAAATTTTACGTGAGTTTCTAAATATTACCCACCCTTCAGGTAAACAGGAATCTTCCAAGCATAGGGCGGACGGCACGATGGAAAGCTCTTGGCCATCTACACCAAATAGGGTACGAATGAAAGGCTGGAGACACTGTGGCGAACACAAGGCGATTAACACTGCATCATTCGCGACAGGTACCGTGTACATCATGCCCAGGATTTTGCATACCAGCTGACTGATAAGACTATCTTTTCTACCTGTGATTCAGCTGTATGAGATCCCAGTTCACATCAATGACATACAGAAAACTACAATTACGAACGAGCAGAAGGTGACATGATTTGATATTTTGTATACGGCTCATGGCCGATCTTTACAAAACGAAAATTTCATTTTCGATACGATAGATTTCGTATTAAAAAAAGATTGTATAACCCTAGGCGGTTGTTTTGTTGCCACCTCCGACCGTCGTGTGGCAGTCGGTTTAGTTACATTATCATGTCTACCACCGAAACTGCGTGTTAATAATTTTAATATTTGACGAGGCGTTCGAATGAAGGTAGATGTTTATTATCATTATCCTTCATATCGAACTCTCGATTTCTGTACCTCACCTTTTCATTGTAATGAATAATCAAATAAAATAACATAAATAACCAATATTTAAGTTTTTTAGTGCGGTAACAATAACGGTAAAATTTTCTAAGTTTACAGCGGTTGCGTTAGTAATAGGTTTTAATTCAAAAATCTTATCTAGATTTAACAAATCGAGCACACTTTTGTCTTCATATTTTGCAATAATATAAATAATTTGCACAAGAATTCTTCTTACTATTTGTGGTGTAATAGTACATACCCGCTTGCCTATTCACAAAGTAATATATTTTTTTGGAATCATTTAGATTTTGATTGTTATGGTCTGTATTTCGAAACATAGAATAAAACATTACAAGTACCAGCTTCGCTGTCAAATATCGAAAGTTCAATACGCTTAGGCCTATCAGGCTGAAAAAGACATTTGGACATCTCGAACTGTGAAGATGATGGCTTTAATTTCGTAAGCTGTTTTTTATTACAGCAAAATAAATTTTTAGATGCAATCAGAGACTAAAAATTAGGAATATAGTTGGGATTTATCGGTAATTCTAAAATATTAATTTTATGTAATGTTTACTTAAAGCTTTCTTAAAAATTAATCTACCTCGTCATGTCCGTCTGACACAACATCCGCATTGTCCTGCTTCATGTAATTAATAGGCCTTGATTGCTGGAATTTAAATTTATTATTATTATATTCGCGTTTTTTACACCGGCTTATTGTGTGACCCGGTGCCTTACAGTACCGACACACTACAGACAAAAATCGGTTATTTGGAGTTTTATTAAAATGAGACGGACCAGGTTGTGAATATTTTATAAATCTATTCTGGGTATTCATAGGCACATTGTTTCTAGACTGATTAGGATTATTTCTAGACGGATTGTGTTTGTTAATGAATTGTCCTAATTTTTCTTCCAAAATTGCGATATTAATTGCTTCTTTAAGAGAGTTCGGGTTTTGACACCTTACAACTAATGACATCTTAGGATTTAGTCCAAATATAAATGTGTTTAGCGCCAGGTCTTGCATTGCTGATAATCTGCCTAAAAGTTTGGCAGTACGCGGACAGGACATATTAACTTCTGTTAATAATTGCGAGAGACATGATTCTATTCTAAGAGCATATTGGCTAATTGTTTCACTGGGGTTTTGTTTGCACTCCTGTAAATCTGTTAAATGTGCGTAGTGTTTTCGTTCTCCGAACTGGGATTTTAAGAACTCCTTCAAAGTAAGCCAATTGGTGAATTCTTTAACTAAACAGGCTGATTCAGCTCGACCTTCTAGTTGAATAATGACGTACTTTAAAACTAGGCTTTGTTGACTACCTGTTGCTAGATCAATAGCACTTTAACAGTTATTAAGAAAAGCATTTAAACTTTCCCTACTTCCATTGTACGGTTTGATAAACCTTAAAATTATGTTGAGGGATTCTACTGATTCGGTTTAACGTCAGTTTCGTTGTGAGACATTTTGTAGAGTAAGATTTTAAAAGTTAAAACAAAATTTAAATGTACAAGAAAAAATAATAAAAATATTAATGTCGCTAGTCTGCGATCACCCTAACGGATGTTGTACCGGAGGTCGAGTCTAGACGGCGAAGAATTTGCTGACACTGCACTGATAAAGTTATTAGAACTGTGGCGACTTACAGATATATGAACACTTGTCCTGGCATGATGTTTTATGAATATGTGTTTTCTTCACAGGATACAGCGGCTCTCCAGGATGCAGGATACGACGATTCAGGATACGGCGTCTCAGGATTCAGCGTTTCAGGATACAGCGGCTCTTGCAGGACAATAACAGGACGGAGCAAAGTAGATTCTCCTTTTTTTCTTTTCAGGATAGGTACGGCGAGGTCTCAGGATTTATTAGTTTTCAGGATACAGTGAATCTTCAGGATACGGCGACTTTTCAGGATTTATGAGTCTTCAGGATACAGTGAATCTTCAGGATACGGTGAGTCCTCAGAATATGGCGATTTTCTTTACAAAATATGATACAGGAAAAAGTCTATGTCGATTTTGGTGTAATTTTGGTTGCACTGGTAGTTTATTTACTTTGTTAATAGTTTATTACAATTATATGAAAGTTCACGCCCATATCTCCGAAGTTGTAGGCAGAGGTACAACCAAGGCACCTACGACTAGCCGAAGACACTAAGTTCCACAATGTGATAGGTGGCAAGCCTATCGCCAACCGGGCACATTTCCAATCCCGACCAACATTTTTTTTTTAAATTAGAAAATTGGAAAAATCCAATTTTCTTTATGTTGGCCGACCCGGGATTCGAACCCAGGACCTCATGCAGTCAAGTCCAACACCCGGACCGCTAGACCACAGATGATTATTAAAAATTTAAATAGTTCAATACACTAGGTTAAAAGTTTTTAGAGACGTTTTCCGGGGATTTTTTCTTTTACAAATCCCTTAATCTGCCACCAAATGTTATACGGGCTCCGACGGGAGCCTTTTTAAAAAAATATTTTATTTAGAACTAGAAGAGATTTATTTATTAAAAGACTTATATTAGTTTACACTTGATTTGAACTGTATGTGAAATAGAGAAATAGAGCAGAAAGGGAACCGGCGGATATAGAAAGATCTGCTCTGGATGAGGACTGAGTGAAGACTGCCTGAGACTGACGGGAACTGGTAGATATGGATATGAGATATGCTGACTGCATGGAAAAGGAGATCTGAGTGTAGGATTGATGTGTAGGTGCTAGGTAAGGTATAAGGGGTACAGTACTAGGGTGTAACAGAGCGAAGATAGGCTGCGATTTTATTTTGAGCCAAAACTACAGTTTTTATATTGTATTTACGTGCCAGGAGTCTGCCAATTTTGTCCGTTACCCCACACAGGTATGGCAAAATGCAAACTAGACAACTCTAGTCTCATATAAATAAGTCATTAAGGTTTTTGGCAAATGTTCGGTTTTTCTGTGAAAAAGGGTAAGACTAGCATTGGTTGATTATTACCTGGGCGGAAGGATTTTATTATGACTGGTATTTTAATGTTTATTCGTTCAAAACTTACTTCTATGTTCTTAATGTCAATCTAGAAAGTGTTTGGATTCTATGAGCAGAAGCTATTTGCTAGTAAGGGTTTCATAATCAGGTTCTGAAGGGATAAAGGCTCATTAGGATTTAAAACTAGGTTTGTATCCCATGTAGGAGCTAGGAAGTGGGGGGCGAAGCCAATAAACATCCTTGAAATATCTGTCTTCTATTATCATTAGAAATGTTCGGTCCAAAAAGTAAGCTTAGTGCGGCTTTGCAAGAATTTAATGAACCATGCTGACTCCCTAAGTCAGGTAGAAAATTGCAATTGGAACTGAGGCTCTATAAAATTATATAGAATTTAATAAACAGAAATATTGACACTTTTTTTTTAAATAGACATCATACTGATTGATTGAACTTTTTACTGACGATTCTAGCATTATATCTAATGAAGAAGGGGATATACTAAAAGGAATATAAGGTAAGGGAGGATTAGAGCCGTGGGGCCCTGGAATGAAAGATTAGTACACTTTCATTGGGACTAAAGAGAATCTCTTGAGATATAAAGAAAAAAACCACTGTGTCCTGATTTTTTGTGTTGGCCAGAAAAGGTATAACCATGATACCTCGTGCTCGTTCTTTTATAGTTTTACGTAAGGTTTTAGTATGATTGAAAAAAGCTGGAAAAGCGAAGAAGAAATACTGATACCGACCTATTGTAAATGCACCAACATCACGAGCATGTGGGTCTATTTTATAAAAAAAAACATACTTAAGGCATTTATTTATTTGTACGAATCGCGAATCAAGTCAAGTCAATGTCAGGTTGGCAAAATTTATTAACAATTTAAGAAAAGGTTTAATTAGATATCTCAATTCGATATCTGGGTGAGTTTCTATTCTGAGTGAGAGTGAATTAGAATATAACGTGAAATACAAATACCAAAATACGATTATAACAACAATTGCGGGTAAAAAACATAGGTCAACTGCGGGCGTCAACGTGGCGTGTGCAATTAGTATTACAATACTTGAAGTAGCAATTATTATGATGTATTAATAATGCCAAATAAACTAATATATATGAATATGTGTAACAATACCTTAATTATGTTTCTCATATATGGCGAATGCCGAAATAAAACTAGGTATTCGATAGGTAATTTCTGTTTCTAGAAAGTACTTTGGCTTTACTGGATAAAGGAAAACGAATAGGGCTGATGGGCCACAATCTGTCTCGAAGGACCACAATGATACATGAAGAAATCCTCCTCGAAGGACCACAAATGTGGCGTAAAGGATTTTGCACCATTGAACAGCGGTATGCAAAATTAAGAAAATAAAAGTCTGTATCAGACAGACTCGCGGTGGACCATACTTCAGCAGGTGATGGTTCGATGCGGGAATAAAGCGGTAATAAGGGAATTCGACTGACCTGTCTTTCTTGTTACTGATTTCTTCAAAATTTTGCACTAGCACTCGTGGCGGATTGGTTTAATTAAAATTTCACTATTTAAGGTCGCGACTTGCGCGCACGCCCGCGGATATCCAAAAACAAGTGCGAATTAAAAAAAGCGGTTTCTTACATCCGTGCTTTGCGCTTCACTTTTTTCAGGCGTTCACATCTTCTCTTCGCAGTCGAACTTAAGGATTTTGGAAGGATAATATTAACAGGAAAAAAAAAGCAAATACAGCGGTAACACAGGGTGAGTCGCTGCGAGACTCTACCACCTAGTCATATGTCACGGTGTCAGTGACATTAAGTCTATGCTTGCCTTTTTATTACAAATTTATTACCATTTCTTCACTTATTTAATTGTCACTTAACATTTAAACATTGGTAATTTATTTTGTTATACGTCCTATAATACTTATTTTGAAACAAATAAACTTCGTCCCACACAAGTTTTTTTGAATACTTTTAAATACATCCTATTTGTCAGCAGCTTCTAACTCTCTATTGGATAGTAGAAGCGAATCTGAGCCAATAAATAAGAAAATTGGCGACCCCGTGGCCACGATTAATTACTCTCAAGTGCGTTCGACGGCGGCCATTCACTTGGCCGAGTATACGGACTGAGAATTTTGATAGATTGGCACAGCTTGTTCATCCATACTAACATTATAAATGTTTTTGTCTGTCCTTCTTGCATGGCGCGATGTGGATATGTTATGCCTGTAGTCTTGAAATAACGTTGAATGAACAGATTTAAATAACGTTACCTAGGCGACATCATCCCCCCCCCTCATCTAGTAACTGACCGAGCAAACGAAGCGGTTGAAGGTATAGACCTTCAGTCAGTCAGGTGTTCAGATGGGGTTGCAGTTGTATGTTTGTGTATTTGTTCGACGATAATTTGAATTGCTTTGATTCGATCTTAATGAAATTTAGTACGTGATTGATTGAACATGGGTAAAATCAGGTGGGGGAGCTTAGGTGATCTAAAAGGGGGTTCGAAAAATAGACAGATAGATAGTGATAAAGAAGACAATGTCATGACTGTGTCTTGAAGGTGTCGTAGTAGTCTGATGACGTCTCGACTGTATCGTGACAGTACCAGTGATGATGTCGTAATAGTGTCTAGGCTGTTTCGTGAGATTGACGGTGCCCTTGAGAATTGCATGACTGTCCTGAATATGTACTGATTATATCCCGACTGTGCTGAGACACTATCGGTTTGTGACAATATATTTTATATGATGCCTTATATGACTTACGATACAAAGCAAAATTACATTCCGAATTGAGAAAGTAATCGCATAACAAATATTGTTTTATATGATGTGATGGTACGAGACAACCGTGGCCTATACACATCATAGATGTTATGGGTGCGCCGCTGTTCTGCGGCCGGGATGTTAGGCTTATTTTGCTAGTATACCAGCAACCTTACGTCGGAATCTGAGCAGGATAATCTTACACGAGCTACCTGGCCGAGAGGAAGATGGAATATTCTTCTTAGTGAACCCGGACGAACACGGGGAAAAAACAACCTAAACACATAAATGAGAACAAAACGTACAGACGAACTGATATACTCTTCTTCCTTTTTAAAGACGCTTAATAAAAATACATGCCAGATCATATTATCTCAATAGGTATTTAATTTCTCATTGTAGTTGTAATTCAAATACCTAGGTACTCGGGACTTTGTGTTTAGACTAGAAAATGAAGTGCATGATTTAACTGACTGCAGCAAAAGAATGTTGTGTGTTTCATTATTTACACTCTACTCCAAGACCACTAATACGATTACTACGCAGTAAAACTTTGGTAACATACTCGTATCAAAGAAATAGTGAATGACGGAATGTTAGAAATTATATAAGGATCTATAATTTGCTCCTCGCTAGGTCTCAGCTTGGGGCGAACTACTACTTTAATTTGAAAGTGTAACTTGTTTTAGTTTATTGTTGAATTAGAATGAGTGTAGACGAGTGACACCTACTCGACTTTAGAATATTTTACATTTATAAATAGCGCACATTATTTTTATTGAGTTTTTAACTGTAAATAACTATATTTTATGTTAAAATATAGTTACGAGCGTCCACATGTTACCAAGCAAATCGCAAAACATAAGAAGCAGATTGAATAAAAGTGGAGGAACTAAAAGATTTCAGTTACTAAGCCTCGTTTCAAATTGATAATGGATCTAAAATATCTTCATAAATATACTATGAAGCTAACTTTTCAAAATAAAATCCAAAAACCAGAACGACTTGGAAATCTTCCAAAGGGAATGTCCGAGAATTTCTTGAGATAGTGCTGTGGTGGAGTGCTGAGTACGATTTATGTTTAATAAAAAGGCCTTTGTCGCCAGCAGTAGACGTGATTTATTTTTTCCTCGTATTCTGCTGCTCAAACGTAATTAAGTGGGAATGGTCAGGCTTGTACTTATTTCTAAGTAACTATTTCTAAGAAAGTAAGTGGAGAGTAAGGAAGTAAGAGTAAGTATTTCTTAGAAATGTAATTTCTAAGTATTAATAAAAATGGATCTCTGTAAGATTTTGTATTTACACGAAAACATTTTCAATATTTTATCATAAAGAGAGAAGTTCTTTGCTGTAAGGTCATGTTTGCTATTTTTACTGACAAGTAACCAAATTGTTTCATTTAAATTTCGAATCGATACCTCTTAAGTATACTGAGTCAACTAAGAAATTTAAGTATTTTAGTTATTTTGCGTAAATGTGCATATTAAACCAGGATCCTCACGTTAATGTTAAAAAAGAATAAAAAATATCTACAATCTCCAAGATAATTACACGTATACTAAATCAATTTCAACATTTGCTAAAATCGTATATTGTATACTGAGCCAAATAACATCGAACCAATGTTCGCGGGACACGAGAGGGGGCGCATTGATACAAGTTCATTGTGGCTCAGTATACGATGGACGGTACTATTGCCGAACTATCGATAGTTTTCATCTGAATGAGAAGGCTATATCGATAGGACTATCGATAACATCGATACTTTCGGTAGTATCGATCCTACCGATAGCTCAAAACTAGGCAATTCTGTCACTAGTAAGAAATACTATCGATAGTATTGTTGGTCAGGAAAAGTAAACTGTCGATAGTATCAATGCCATCGATAGTATTCTTTCTTGTTAATAAATAAATCAACGATAGTATTGATACTATACCATTGATTGTTTTAGACTATCGATAGTCTTCCAACTTGCTATTGGCTATTGGCTACAAACAAAAGTTAATTATGATAATAAACGAGAATCATTACAAACCGAGATTTATATATAAATTCCACCGAGTTGTACCAGTGTTAGTGTTGTAAAAGAAAAAGAAAAAAGTGTTTTGAAATGATATAAAGATACGTAACATAACTGCATTTACCATAACATCTTTGAAATCGTAGCAATTAAGAGAGAAGATTTAAGATGATAATAATAATGGAACTTAAATGTAATATAAACTTAAATATAAAAAAAAACTAGATGCAATTGAGTCACAAATTAAATATATGATACTAAATTTGTAGGTAGTTAATGTTGGTAATAAATAATTACAAAGTTATGGTCAATAATCAAGGAAAACAGTTTAAAACTATTTAGAGGCGTTGACTAATATAGAAAAATAGTGTTAACAATACTATTGTAAATTGGTAAGCTTTCGATAGTCTAAAACAATCGATAGTATCGATACCATCGATAGTTTATTATTTACGAGCAACAATACTATCGATAGTTTGTTGTTTACAAGCAGCAATACTATCGATAGTATTTCTTACATGCGATAGTATTGCCTGGTTTTAAGCTATCGATAGCATTGATACTACCGATAGTATCGATGCTGTCGATAGGCTATCGATACTATTGATATGATGTCAACTATCGATCGGCAACACTAATGGACGGTGGCTAGTGCGCACGCAATTTCGTAAGTACGTTTTTACGTAAATGAACGAATAAAATATATGTAGATTATGCATCTTATATTCTTTCAGAGTAACGTTTATATTATTTACAAAATGAAGTGAAATAGGGCACGAAAAATTTTAAATTTACTGGATGGTGGTGTGAATAAATACTAACAATACTATAAAAAATAACACAAGAAACGATGACATAATGCCAAACAGGGATGGAGATGGTAAGTTACCTTTATTTTGGTTTATAATTAATATGATTTTTTTATGTTTTACAATTGTTATTCACATAGCTTATAGCTTAGTATATCGTATACTTATCTTGCTATAATTACACCAGTATACGACGGACAAACCTTATAACGATGACACTTGACTCATCTGGCTATGCTAACTGTTTACGTAGTTGTTTTATTATTTTATTGTTATGTCAATGACAAGCAAAATAATATTACATAATATAACATATTTTATTGCTAGTACTTACTTATTGGCAGGTTTTGTACAAGAATATCTTAATAATTATTATGATGTTTATTGTTAATTTAATGAAATCGATTTTTTTGTTTTAGAGTCTTCACTGCCCCCAGGTGCAAATTTTACGGAAGAAGAGCTTTCCACACAGAATGATGTCGACTTAAATGATAGTTAGGATTTGTTGCAGAATATCCCTTCTAATGCTTCTATCTTGTTTCCGGGTTATATTCCTTTAGTACCGAATAGTTACAGTAGAAATCAAAAACAAAATCAATCCCCATCAGCCCTAGAAAACACACCAGGTAATACGCCCCTCCAACATAATAATATTGAAGGTGGTGTGATATTACTCCAGTACCATCGCCATATAGTTCCTTTGCCTCATTACCTATTAACTTTGAATTAAATGATAGTCCAGTAGTCGCCTCACCTGTAACCAATATTAATCACATCACATTTTCACCGTCCAGCAATATCGAATCTCGGAAGCGAATTTCGTGAGCTAAAAAGATAAAGGAAGCCTAAGACAACGTTCTCAAAATAAATGGAAGGACCAGGAGAGGAAACGTAATGTTAATAGAAGTTTGAAATATGTAAGTAGAAATGGAAGAGTGCACGGTAAGAAGACTATGAAATTTCCTTGTCCCGCAACTTGTCGGAAGAAATGTATAGAGAAAATAACAGAAAATAATCGGCAACGAATTTTTGATACGTTGGAGTTTTGGAGACAACTCAAGACAATGGGATTTTTTGGCAAGGTATACCGTTAAAGCTGAAAAAAAGAACAACTATAAGTAAAGAGAATTTGAAGCGTCTTCACTATTTCTTACTACCTCCCAAGTAGCCCAGGAGACAATATAGAGACTACAATAGTTTCAGTTTGCAAAGCTATGTTTCTAAGCACCTTTTCTATTAGTTTTAATTTTGTTTATACAGTTTTAGAAAAGTCCGACGTTGGAAACGGATTTAATCAATCTGATCAGCGTGGTAGACATATTAATTATCAAAAAACTATCACTAAAGACATCGTATGAAGTGTTATTGATCACGTTGATACATTGGCTCCATTGGAATCACATTACACTAGTCAACATTCTAGCAAACAGTATCTTGATGGCTCGTTATCTTTTCCAAAAATGTTCAAATTATATAACGAATGGTTTGATTCCAACAACTATACTTCGAAGGCAATACTGTATATACTTTACTATATATACTATGAGGCAATACCGAGACATTGTTAATAAAAATATAAACATAGGTTTTCATAAGCCTAAACAAGATGTTTATGAATAATGCCATAATATATGAAAGTAATAGGCAAGTGACAGAGACAGATAAAGAGAAGCATAAGTACCATTTAAAAGAAAAAAAGAGAGCTAGAAAAATTAAAACTAAAGATAAATAATGTGCGATACAAAATAATCAAATCCTTACGCCAGCTTTTGATCTTAAAAAGTACCATAGCATACCTCATGGGAAAGTACGTTTTATTACAAATGAAAACTATATATAATTTCACGATATATAATCTGGGATCTTGCGCTGGTTATTGTTTTTCATGGCATTAACAGACAGCAAAAAGAGGTGCAAATGAAATAGCTAGCTGTATTTTCAAATTTATAGAGGATACGGTTGTTAAAGGTATCAAAGACCTGTAGGTTCTAATCCGACAAACTGTGGGCGCCAAAATCGAAACGTAATTGTTTTTTGATGTATATGATAGTCTGTTTAAAGTTCAATGTAGATATTAGCCATCGCTTTGTTATAGTGGGTCACACTCAAAACGAGGGTGATAGTATGCATGCTTTAATGGAAAGGCAGACGAAAAATAAAAACTCTATACGCCAGATCAGTGGTATATAGCCTTCAGCCTTGCCAAATCCGATGAAAACCCCTACAAAGTCACTAAATAGTCTGAAGGTTTGACAAAAGACTTCAAATCACATCTGAAATGTATAGAAAACTGGACAACTACTGATGATGAACATAAAATGTCGTACGCAGCGGATCGTGTGTACGTAATGGAAAAAGTAGTTAAAGCAGAAAGTCCATATTTTACCAAGAATAAGCTTACAAGTGGATAGACTGTAAGAGAAAACCTAAAGCCACACGAAATCGAAGACAGACGAATATTGATATTGATAATATTTCTTTAGCTTGTGAAGCTCCTATTCCTATTGATCTAAATAAGCACATATACTTGATGGATCTTTGTAAGACCCTAGTAATTCCTAAAGAGTATCATTTATTTTTATTAATTTAATTTCTACTATCTCAAATAGAGCAGATGATAATTGCGATTCAGACTGATTTTTATTTTGTTAAACCTTTGATATTTGTAGTTATCTAATAAAACTTATAGCTATTTTTTGAGAATTCAAATTGCCTATACTTTTCATATTGTTGTTGTTTATTTTTATTAATACAGTTTAACATAAAAAAGTTTATTACTTATTTTTTTCTTAAAGATGTACCTGTATTAGATTGAATTTAGTTGATGGTAGTTTTTAAATGATATTTAATGTGGTTGCCAACTTTATTTTGAATATTTTAAAGTTGATTTGTTTAACTTGTAGCTTTTCAGTAAATCTAATAATGTTCTTACTTAATTATAGCGGAAGTAAATTGTGATTATTATTATAGTGCATTCGTACATACATACATACATACATACCTACATATCTTCACGCCAAGTCCCTTACGGGGTGGACAGAGAGTATGGAGTGCCAGACCTCACGATCCTGACAAACCAGTCTTGCTTCCTTCACATTCATAACCCTTTTCATACAATCACGCCGGTTTCGGAG
>NJDC01010300.1:39783-63179 GCA_002245475.1 Calephelis virginiensis | reverse complement strand
TCGAATCCCGGGTCGGCCAACAAAAATAAAATTGGATTTTTCCAATTTTCTAATATGTATATAAAAAAAAATGTTGGTCGGGATTGGAAATGTGCCCGGTTGGCGATAGGCTTGCCACCTATCACATTGTGGGACTTAGTGCCTTCGGCTAGTCGTGGGTGCCTTGGTTGTACCTCTGCCTACCTCTTCGGAGATATGGGCGTGAAGATACTTTATATTTTGGCACTAGCTTTAGTATTTGCCATTAGTCAAGTTGAAATTTGCATCAACTTACCCAATTTAACAAAATCGAGTTTATGTATTCAAAATTAGTCAAAAGTCGTCAAAGACAGTCATGTCAGAATCTTGAGTTAGGCAGTAACCTCACTCTCTTGAGTAATGAGTACTGTATACTTCGTGAGTACTTCATGAGATTTGGCGGGAAATAGGAAATACATGATACAATAATTTCTTCATGATTGTGTCATTTTTCCCTTTACTAAACAAAATTGTACAAAATGCTACCAAAATTGACTAATTTCACTTAAGGCCCCATACTTAGTCAGCCAGAAGAGCCAATCAGCGCACTCCTCCGTTCCATGATTACTATGAAATATTGCGCTCTAAAGTAAATGTCTTAAGCGCCAAATCACTATTTTTGACACTATAAAGAGTAATTTGATAAAAAAATATAAAAACTGAAACAGTTATCTTTTAGGTATAATACTTATCTATGTTTATGTTAAATCTGGTGTCGATATTTTCATAATTGAAGTAGACAGTTGAGTTTTGCTTTCAAAAAAGGGTTAACTTTTTGATTTTTTTCTATCGAGGAAAGTGAAATGAATCGTGTTCTGGAAACACTAGTCTTATAAATCATATTAATGTTAATCTTGTGTATTTTTGTCGCCAAGATCCATAATTGCTTTGTATGAAAAAAACAGTATATTGCTGACGTATTTTAGCATACATGGCCCCTTAACATAAACACAAATATCAATAAATACGAAAAAAACTGTCACTATCTTTTCTCTCGATGGCGCCAAAACTCAAGAATTGATTTACGAACCGGGAAAATCTAGGTTTTTTGTTATCACTTTGTAAAATGATGCAAGACAAAGGGTCGTCAATGTTTAAGACGCTTTTTGTTTCTATGTATGCATCCAAGCTCAGGTAATAACGTGTAATAGTTTTTAAAACCTCAGTGAACAGTTAGTTAACGTTAAATAAACGCCCTAATTAAACAAAGAACAAGATTGTGAATCAAACTGAATAGATATTCTCTATACTACGTAAAAACATAAGTTGAATTTATTAAATTGCCTTTGCTTTCCCCGTTTCGTATTTTATTTCTAGGAAACATTCGCTATGGATTTTCCCAGTTTGACTCATTCGTATAATGAGTTAGCAATCGATCTTGTTGAAAAATAATATACGCACTTATGTTTTACAACAACACGTGATAAGAACACTTGTTTATTAAACGGTTTGAGATAATGTTATGTATTGTAGATGTCCAATTTAAAAGCAAGCTACCGGCAATTTTTTTTTGTATTTTCAAACTAGATTCGTCTTTGGTGTCGTTTTAATGCAAATCTAAAACTCCCTTGGAAGAAATATAAGGAGACTTTTGTTTTATAACAATCTCTCCTACAATATAAACGTACGTCGAGTGCGATTTGGTGTTCTCTGTGGTGAGTGCTTCGACAAAGTTGGCGAAGGACGTGACAAGTGGTTTTGTTTCCCGTGTTCGGACTCTATTTGTGATCTGGTCGCGGAGGTGGGAGGTGGGAACTTTAGGTAGGGTTGTCACATGTAAAGAGCGTGACAATTTATATTGTTTCCCGAGCTCTTCCTATATTCGTGTTCTGGTCGCGGAGGTGGGCGGTGGGAACGTCAGTTAGGCTTGTCACATTCTGTGTCGTTTGGAGGATTATTTGCCACAACGGTTACACTGCTTACGCGGAATTAGCAAAATAAAGGCTTATTTTACATCTTTTATAATGGATTTCCGCAAAGTAACGCCTGATTCAATCAAATATAAACATATGAACATTACACATTTTCATCTAAAGAACTAGATTTTTTTTTATTTCAAAGCATAATTCAAGATATCCTTACTTACTCACTTACATTCCAACTAACTTTTATTAGACAAAATCGTAATGAACAGTGCTCTTGCAGAGTATTAATCTACAAGCTTCATTTTTAGTGAAGATATTTTTTGGAAGTTTTTGGAGGTATAAGTTGACATTATAAACCTTACTACAAAATACAGACTATAATGTCAACTTAAGCCTTGGAGTTCTTTAGTCTGTGTTAATTAACAAGACTGTTTCTTTAAGTTGTGTAAAAACTAATTACTATGGTTAGATTTTGGCCTTTTTTGCTATATTTATTAGTTAAGTAAAGGGTTGACGACAGGCAGAAATTTGTGTGATCTCTATTGTGTGATCTATTTGTGTGAAATACTTTATTAGAGAGATACTTATTTAATAAAAATAAGTATCTATCTAATAAAGTATTTCTGTTATTATTAGTATCTTTGAATAGCATACATAACATGTGTTAAATATATTTGTATAATTTCTCCAAATACTGATTTATTTTATTTAAACTATATATATCATAGTTACAGCTAAGCAACATTAATAAAAATAGTACTGAAAGTTCCAACACAAAATTGTTAACCTTTTTAACGCTCACCACACTTTTAACCATACACATTTTTTATTTTATTCAACCAAGACTTACGCAATAGCTTGGCGCCATCGAGAGAAAAGATGGTCGAAGTTTTTTCATAATTATTGAATTTCGTGTTGATATTGAGTGAAATTAATCAATTTTGGTGGCATTTTGTACAATTTTGTTCAGTGAAAGTGCAAAAATGAAATAATCATTTTGAAATTAGCGTATCGTGTATTTCCTTGTTGCCGCCAAATCTCATTCATGAGCTTGTGTAAAAAGGCTACCGCTTTACACAAGAGCCTGACATGACTTCCTGACGACTTATGACTGATGACTAATTAAAATTAATTGAAATTGATATAAAATTTTATGCAAATTTCTACTTGACTAATGGCTAAATACTAACGTGAAGGCCAAAACCTAAAGAAAGAAAAGAAAGAAGACTTACGCAATAAGCTATAGTAATAAATGTTGCTAATTTTAATAACTGATATAAAGCCTCTTGATGGCTTCATTGATGTAGCTGCCCCTTTTACTAATTTCATTTTAATTAAAAACAAAACATTCTAAAACTCAACGACAGCAAAATAACAATAGCGTGTTTGAAATGGCAGAAATGGTTTGTTTTTATAAATATTTCATGTGCTGTAATTGCGTGCAACTGGTGTTTCTGGCATAAATATTATGTATTAATAAGCTTGAAGTCTGTTTATGGTGATTGAATGAATTTCCTAAAATGGCTGCTTATTTCTTAACTTCGCGTGTCCAAAATTAATACTAATTTAGTTATGCTATGTGCATTGTTCGGAATCAGATTATTTTGACTTGTATTGAGAGGTATACATCTACAAACAACATCAGAAATGAAAACGAAACGTGTTTTATGTAATCGCTTTTTGAGTGCTCTAGGTAAATTTGCCCAAACATGTTAGTTATTATGCCGAAATCAGTTTAAATTATGTTTTAAATTATGTGAGAAAAACATATAAATATTGTCAGATTATACACATTTTAATACAAATATTGAAAATAGAAGATACAACATTTTTATTACTAGTATTACTTATCAAGCGAATAAAATATTTTATTTGTGTCGCCGTTTCTTCTTCTGAATGGCGAGGTTAGGAAACGGTGGTAGTGTACGGTAGATAGGGTTAAATTTATTTACAAAATTTATTTTAAAATAGTTTATAATTCATAATTCAAATTGTAATAAATATAAAACAAATTTTTTGTAGGAAAATTAAAACATTATGTACATATTTACATATTTTTTTTTAAATACACATATTAGAATATCTGCACACCACAATGTGGTAGAATATGTTGGAATGCTTAAATAATTTTGTAACAACTTCAACACCCATATTCCGCAAATAAATATATTTTCTTTCGTTCTTTATTTCGATCTATTTAGAGTTGCTTTATCTTTTTTGTAATAAATTCAGATCAAGTATTCGTGATTAATTGTATACCCGGGCTATTAAAGCTAACGTATTGTGGTATTTTATACACATACTAAGTTCATTGGTTGTTTCTTTTTCTGTATTTTGGTATCATAATGTGCTTAAGAAAAGGGCTGCCAGGTCACACCATACCGAATAGCCGGACGGACCTGCGAGTTTGGCCTGACATTTAAGTAAAAAATCTGGATATCCTACATTATTGAAGATTTAAAATCGTAGGTAAAAAATTAACGTAAAACTATTTTTTCTATATTTGATATTTTCCATCGTCGGCGCTTGGTAAAACTTCCAAATATTCATATTTTTAAAGAAAAAAACACTTGTACTGTTTTACTTATCACTTATAATTTATTAGGTACTTTGTAATTAGTAGCCTACCGGTTTCGCTTATACAGCATCATCAGGGCTAAAACTTAAACTACTCAACAATATTATTTTTGATGTGTAACTATAAATTCATTATAATGGGTACAGTACAAGTGTTTTTTTCTTTAAAAATATGACTATTTTTTCTAATTATTTACAAGAACATTTTTTTTTAAATCTAATTAAAGCTAGTCGTTACTATACGTATTTCAAAACACAACAAGCCTAATAGTGGAAGATCCTAACCTACATCGACTTACGTCGAGCTGATATTTAAATAAAACTTATTTTATAATCAACTAAGTATATTAGCGATGTTATTAAAAGTGCGTTGCCTAAATAAATACTACCGAATATTTTTAATTAAAAAAATGTTTTTCACGTTTCAATTTTTTTCAGGCCTACACATCAACATAAACTGTAATAAAAATTGTAGTAAAACTGCACTCATGTTGATATTTTTTTTTCTTTTATCTGATCCCGAGATATAGTTACTTTCACCGGATCAGATAAAAGTAAAAATCGACAATTATCTGTTTATACCTGGCAATCCAGATAAATAACAGGCAAGCCAAATTCTGCAACTTCGTCTTATACCTACTTTAAGTCGGGATAAAATCTTAATATTGCACCAATTAATAAATAAAAAAACATTTTAAAAAATTAAAAAAATAAATTTTAAGCAACCCATTTTTAATATATTTTTTGATATACTTAATTTACTATAAGACCAGTTTCATCCTATTATCAGCTCAATGTAGGTCGACCTTACTTCGGATCTTAGACTATAACAGAAATCGGATAGGTCGCACACCGTTAACTTTAGACGGACAGACAATCAAAACTCATAATTATGTCCGGCATTATCCGGACGACTGGCAATAATTAAGACTGTAGGGATTGATTGGCAACTTCAAAAATCAACTTTTAACAATTGTAATTTCAAATGACGGCAATAAACGCTGGTTATCCCATTATTGTCCTATTTACGGAAAATAGTTTATTTATAATTCGAAAGTAGTAGTTATTCTGTTTTACGTCTAAAATAGACGTAATAAAAATATGAAAAGGAGGTAATTAGTCGACAATTGATGCGACTGGCAGCTGCGCGCACGCAAAGGTGTTCGTTATTAGACAAGGAAACGCTGACATTTATTGCGGAATGTTGTCTCTTGTGGACCTTTTCTATAACATAGAAGTTTTTATGCCTCACAATTTCAAATAGATACAACCGTTAATAAATTGATATCTTTAGGTAATCTCATTTACACTTTTTCTATTCTCATTAACATACTTCATTGCAAAAATGTCGTAGACAGAGTTTATTTAAATTGCATTTTTTTTTCTTTTTTTTATATTTTTGGTGACAGGTCTATAAATTTCAATTTTTAAATCTTATTTCGTACTCAGGTACATATTTTATCAGTGTGATAGTTTAGCCAACTGAGAAAAAAGTAGGATGTTTTATGTCCGATTTCCGTATTTTTTTATATACCAAGAAATTTCTCAGCCAATGAACGTCTGAGGTCATTGCGGTTAATCCGAGGAATTTCAGAGAAATTAAGGGATATTGAATTCTCATTTTTTTAGTTAGATAGCATTACGTCATTCTGTAATCCACTACACCAATGCTCTGCTTCTTACCTACCTACTTTTTTACTTGGCTGATTTTGATCAGCCATATCTTAATTACACATTCACACCGCTGTGAAATAAAGTTGTGTTCCCACAATAAACGAACAGTTAATTTTTTTTTTGGTTTTAAAAACGTTCCAATAAATTATACTATTTATTTTAGAAAATATTTAACGATTTTATGATACATCTTCATAATAAATATCGATACAAATGTTGCAAATGCTAAAATTTGTCTGTTTGTCAGTTAAAATTTCTTGTACACGCCACGAGACCTATTTTAATGAAATTGAATTTGCATATAATTAAAGACCCGATTTTATAATTAAAGACACTTTTTTTTACAGAAACCCACCCATACAGGACTAAAATGGGGGAGAAAGTTTGTAAAAAAATCAATTTTAAGTAAATAAAGTCGCGGGTAAACAACTAGTGCGCTATAAAGTATAAAGTATATTATTATTATTATTATACTTATAACAAAGTATTAGTTTTAAATAAAACATAATTTCACAACTATACTTACTGATAATATACGATATATAAACGATAAAAGACATTAAAGTAAGTCCATTATTCCGCCTTAAATGTGGATGAAACTCATAAAATTTTCTAAGCAGGACACGCGTAAATCGCTCGACTTTAATTTGTGTCTTAAAAGAGAGAGAAAGTTAATTTATTGAAGCAAGCGAATCGACTAACTATTAAATTTATAGCAGCGAAGACAGAGTTCGCCCGTTCTGAAACTCGAGACCGAATGAAAACTGCTCTCCGAATAATAAAAGGTGGAATTACTGTAAAAGTTTCGCTTTTTCGGGATCTCTCAAATATGTACTTTCAATGCCGCCGTGTAGTCAAATAAAACTCTGCGAATTCTCATATCTTTAGTCCAATATTCAGTCAGCTTTTCGTTATTCCCAAGCGGCTTGTTTACGCGATTCGCCAATTTCGAGGAACAGATTAGTTTAGTTTGTTTTATTTATGATATATTATTTATTTATGATATATGACAGATATATGTCGAATATTGTAATTAAGAAATATGAAATCGTCATAAATCGTTTTATGGGGAGTGCGAATAGAGACACGGTAACAAAAAAAAAATATTAAGATACAAGTAACTGATATAAAGTAGTAAAACTGTAAAAAACTAAAAAGTATCTTCACGCCCATATCCCCAAAGAGGTTGGAAGACGCACAAGCACAGCACTGAGGACTAGACGAAGATACTAAATCTCACAATGTGGTAGGTGGCCAGCTTATCGCCAACCAACTTCGATTTTAATATAGCGACATTTAAAAGGGCAAAAAAATGAATATTTTCCGTGACTTTCCCTTGGATTCTTTTATCAGATCATGTTGGCCATAGTTTCTTAGAAGTATGCTCCTTGTAATAAAAAATGTTTTTTTTTAATCACCGCGCAAATTAGAGAGACGAATATTGACATACATAAAAACATAGTAGTCGAACAGATCAACTCTCTTTTTTCAAATTCAGCTAAAAAGTGGCCAAAAATGCTAAATTTATACCGATACATAAATAAAATGTCACCATATACAAAACAAAACATTTGTAACAACAATCAAAGAGCTATGGTGAATGGGTCCGTAGACAAAAGCAAATGTGGAAATTTAAGTAGAAATGGGATATACAGAAGAGCTTCTAAAGCCTTCTGATTTATTTGTTTGCGAAACCGTAGAATCAAAGTATATTGTTCATCATTTGGTTACATCTATCTTGGATGTTAACTAATTATAGTCCAAGAGATATTAATCGCTCAATAATTAGCATACTATAAGTGTAACTTCTTAGGAAATCTCAAGATACATTGTTGCACTTTTTTGTGGCCTATATTCACTTTACATTAATAGTTAAGAGGTACAAAAGTACCTTTATATGTTAATGTTAGAATTGACTTCATCGGTCCCGGTCTCGGTTATGGTCTCGGTAACGATTCCCAGGTCAGTAATAGAACGCGTTTTTTTTCAGTTTCATTGTAAAGACAACGACACCCAGGATAAGTGCCCGGCTTACCATCTATCACGTCATGAGTCTCAGTATCCTCGGTTCAGTATCTGGGTGCCCTTGTTGTACTTCTTCCTAACTCTTCGAGTAAAACGGGTATGAAGTTACTTTTTTTAAATTTAAAATCATCGTTGCCCCGTGCAACTTTTTTGTATTGAAGTGTACCAAGGTATTCTAATTTTAGCACTTTTCTCGTAATTGGCATTTACATATGTAACATTTTTTCTTTTTAGTAAAAAAACTTTAACCCACTTCCTATTTCGAAAATTGATGTTAGTTGCCGGAGTATAGTCAATATAAAAAGTAGGTCACAGTACCTAACTACAATGAGATATTTGCTCTTATAGAACAGAGTAAAGTTTACTATTTTTTCTCATTTTTCATCCAAGTACTCTCTCATTAATCCATATTTATGTTATATTATATATTTAAAATAAATGCGAAGGTGTGTCTGTTCGTCCTTCTTCAACATAGCAACGTAGCGATATTGTGGTATGATTTTTGTGTGTGGAAATAATTAGGAGGCTAAAGAAAGAGATAGGATATTAAAAGGAATGAGCTAAATAACTTCAAAATGCGATCGCAGTCGCGGGTAACATCTGGTTTTAAATAGATATCAAAATTAAGAATTCACCTGTTTTTCACTGGATATGTCGTCCAACTCCATCGGCCCAGTGGCCATCGGTGGCGCGCCATGCATTGGTGATTTAAAACCAGCAGTAGATGACACAGCTGCTACTTGGCCACTGCTCTCTGAACCTACTTCCATATTCGACCCATCGGATTCTGAACTATTCGCTCGCATTTTCCGTCGCTCTTTCTTCCTGAAATCTGACCGCGTCGGAGACGAACCACTTCCAAAACCATTTGTCTTTTTGTCATAGCTATTGTCAATCAACATTGGATTTTGGAAATTGCTATGATGTAAACCATTTGGTGTATATTTCTCGTGTAGTGCTTTAACATCAAACGGTTCATTTTTTAACACGTGGACCACCGTCGGACTTTGAATGTTCTGTATTAAGCTACCATTCTGATGAAGAAGGGTGCCGTTTTGGTGGATAATTCCATTTTGCGTTGGAAAAGCGTTTATTGTCGCGATATTCGGTTGATATAATTGTATGTGCCTATCGTCAATGTACGTCTGGGCGGCTGGTGCCAGTTCTCGCGCTTGTAGCGGTGCAGGAACTATTGGATAGCTCCGAGCATTTACTGCAGTTAAGGTATGGAATGTTGTTGCATTTACAGGCGATAATGTAGTTAAAGTGGTTGATAAGGGTGCCACCTGCGCTAAAGTGGTTAGGTGCGCAGGTGATGAAGGAGTAGTGAGTTGCGTGAGCTGGGTTAACTGACTAGGGCTCGCGCTTGGCGTCGGGCTGGAGGTAACAGGTACAGGAGTCACACTCGGGAGCCCTGTCTCCGGTATAACTGTGGTTTCTGGGAACGTTTGAAATTGACTTTGAAAGGACGGTAGCTTATTTGCTATTGGCTGCAATGTGACAGATTGATATTCTAATGGCGATGAGAAGCCCGCTCGAAGGATTGCATCCTTGGAGTTAACAGTGATAGGCATTGATTCCCATGGACGATATTGCGGCTGGCTGGCGATTACGGAGACCGTGTCTCCTGTCCTCTCGTAGTATTCCCAGCCTGGGTCCAGCAATCGTCCGTCGGCCGTGAGGATCCTTTGCTCGTTTTCCGCCATTTCGCCGAAGGTTGAGAAGGGCGGCAAATGCGCGCTTTCCGCGCCCGCCTCGCTCCTGAGCGTTTCGCTCATGTCGTAATATCTCGACGCAACTTCATCGCGTCACTTCTGTCTTCTTTCTTACAAAAATAAGCTCTACTAAGTCTATTACGTTGTACTGAACACCCAAACTACACTGGAACTTATAATTTGTACTCTAAGACCTGGTTTCGTTATGTCCAATATTCTAAATAGCACTTAATTTACGATTATACGGCACACCGGTTGACACTACACTAATCACAATTTTGTTTTCTCACTATGAAATAAATATCGTATAAGTCCTTAACGAAAGGCAGATAACTTACGAGTCTTATATCTAAAAGTTATAAAAATCTTTGGCTGATTTTAGAAAAATGCTCGAGGTTGATTATTGTTAACTAACGATAAAATATTTGTGCACTTGTTTAACGATCTATTTATTTTGGAACGTTTAAATACTGGTCGTTGATAGCTTAACTTTTGTTTCTTCTCCTTGAAGGCTTTTTATTGTAAATACCGATCAGACTTAAATTAGTTTGTACTGTATGGGAGTTAGCGTATACTATTTGCGTAATTTTATCGTTAAAAGGTTTAAAAAATAGTGCTTATATACGATTTTTGAAACAAAAGATATGACTGGAGGCTTTGGTTTGAGGGTTTTGTGGGTTTTGGTTGTTCGTTCTTCAATTCGGTTGTGGTTGAGGCGGAGGCGAGCCGGTGTTATCCGTGCGGCCTACACCAATCTGTAAAAAAGAAATAAGTATTAATATCCAATAATTCATAATTATACATACCTACTTATGTAGGTGTAAAGCTAGGAAATTAATGTAAAGTCGAAATGTGCTTTTGCGTATTTAAATTCGTGCATGTGGATGTGCATATGTATATGTGTCTGTCTGTGGGTTTTGAATGAGTTTGTCAATTTTATTCCTTTAAAAGTAGACGTAATCGATTGTAGTTCAACTAAATCACATGAAGGTTTTGTAGGGGGTTGAATCTTATTTAATCTTAGTTATGCATGTTGTTATTTTAAAAATAGAAAGTAAAATACCTCGGTCATCACTAACATACTGTAGGTATCTCCTGATTAATAAACAACTTTTTAACGCTTATAGAATTGTAGAAGTATTTTGTAAGAATGAAATAGATGACAATAACCAGTTAGTCATGCGAATACCTTTATTTTGTCTAGACTTAACAACTTAAAGGGTAAAAATGTCAACGACAAACTCAATGAGCAACAACCTATTAACAAATATATTTTGTTGTGGCATAATATGAACTGTCCAAAGTAAGCATTGGGGCTACTTTGTAAACTTAAAAATATATTCCTGAATCATATTTCTGTTTATCGCCGTCTGGAATTCGTTTGTTATGAACATTATTTTCAATTATAATTAACCTCTTCATAGTAAAATGATTTCAAAAATGTTAAAAACAATCCAAACAAACATATCTAAAATCAGATTACAATAATTTTAAAATATTTTACTTAGATATGGCCAAAGTTGCAACCATTTATAATTAAAATAAATGCAAAGAGAATGCGTGGCAAACATTGAAAAATAATGGCAACACTCGGACATATTTACAGCGTTAAAGCGTGGCGCATGCGTACTCAGTGTTTTGAATGGCGCGTAAATCGATGGCGCGAACGATGACGTGCTTAGAGAACTTATAATTAATAGTGCAACTTTACACTTCATTATTCATATTTGTCTCTTATGGTTTCCATAATTTGACTGCATACTTATGACTTATATTGTTGTTGTTATATTTTTATTGTCATCAATATAATACTAAAAGTGTTCACGAAATGAAATAATGTGATTAAATAAATTTAGTTAATAAAATTAACTTTAAATAAAAAAGATAGATGTTTCCGATTACTGTCGAGTGTCGACTGACACAGTTGCCGAATTTTTTTTGGACTGTGAGTGATTTTGATTTTAGATATTTTTCGTCGAAAGCTGGACATAATAAAAACTAAAAATAATCAGTAACTTTTATATGAATTTTAATTTGTCTTTGAAAGATTATTTAATAAATATCAATATAAGAAATACTTGTATTGCTTCTTATTCAAGACTTCTTTTCTTTAAAATTTTCTAGTATTTTCCATAATGTCGCTAAGGAAATCTGCACAGGATACCACAAGGTTCAATATGACGAGTAATTCAGCTTTCATTCAATTTCCAGAAAGTAAAATACTCCTGGCTTCTGACTTTTGGGCATCTAGCAATTTGGCATCACTGCTGATCTATCAACGTACCTACGTAGTTGAGAAACTACTAAATGGCTAAAATTTGGTACCTACAAACATAGTTAAAATAACGGAGACGTCTACTATGAAAGAAACGTCAGTAGGTACCTATTTAAGGTCTACAGAGCTAAAGACACAGAGTTGAATTTTGTAATGCGGCTGTTAATTTTTAAATTATTGTGAAATTTCAAAATTAATATAAAAATATCAGAGAGCTTATGGAGAACCAATAACCTTCAACCAATAATATCCGATTAAATATGAATAGCACAACAGCTCTTCCCTGTCTTCTAAGCGTTTGAAAGAATATTACTTTACACTCACATAACCAATTTTTCCCATTAAGTTTCTTACTTAGTACATAGATTTATTAATTTTATGTTGGCCGGTTTTCCTCACTCTTTTTTTTATATCTTCAAATTTTATAAATAGGGAAAACAAGCAGAAAACGACTTTCTGATGATGATCTACATACACATCGCCTCTTGTCAGGTCGTCCTGTTTACTACGAATCCTAGGGAGAACACTAATGACCGATGAAGTTGACACAACTGACGCAAATGTGGCAACAAAATCAAAAAAGAAGAAAATTTAAAACGATATTTTCAATTCCGTATCGAAAAAATAATAATAATCTGTGATTATTCTATAAATGAACATCTATACTAGACGTTGGTACAGAAAACAAAATAGGGAGCTCTTAAATGATAATAAAGATAACGAGGACTGAGACCTTAAGTAGTAAGAAATGGCGTGTTCGCAAATCGGTCGCATTATAACAACGCTCTAGATAGCGCTTAGCGGCCCGATAATCAGGTTGTCATGTACGGCTAACATTTCAGCTCGTGACGTCACCTCGCCACCCCCGACCTGACCCCAATCTACGGTGCGTACACCCCTACTAAACACTGATTTTGAATTTCAATATCGAAGTTCAATTCCTTTTCGATATCTTTCTGGATTGTAACAGGTTTGTTTGAGAATTGAAATCATGCATCCTTTTGCAAGTCTCGATATTCTTTTTATAAAAATTAGTGACATCGTGGTAAAAAAAACGACGGGTTGCACTCCGGGAGTGCCGGCAGAACTTGGATATCAACGTTGTGCATTTTTGATATTTTGGAATGGTCAGGGAATAATTTTGTATGAATTGCTTTAATTATCAGTATGAAAGTACTATCACTTATGTGGTAGAATACAATATTTATTTATTGCGCTATCGTACACAAACATGACAACACGAACACTCTCGTAAGCACCCTGCGCCGTCTAAACGGAACAGCAGGCGCAGGCATACATTTTCGCCGCGTCGTCAAAAGAGAGGGGAATACTTCTTCTCCTACGCCGCGCCCGCTGTTTACTCTCCATCCGTCTTACCAATTTCCGATCAGGTCACGTGTCCTGACGCGAGTTCAGAAGTTTCTACCCATTCCAAAAAAAAGTGCGCAACGCCAAGCCGGTAAAAAAGTTTTCACTTCAATACAATAGTCACCATGTATATGATTTCTTGCTGGTTGTTTCTTTCAGATACGACAAACCTCTGAACTAATAAAAGGGACAATGTTAATAAATTTCGACGACATATAAACATTTTCCTTATGGAAAAGGAGGCATACGAACAATCAGTTCTTACTTCTCTATAATAGGTATTTCACTCAATGAAAATATTGTATGACGAGATTAGAATAATATGTTGGGTTGGAAACTCTTTGCTTTTGAATTTCAAAAGGTTTTTTAGGAGAAAATACGAAAAATCATGTCAAGAGGCTTTTCGTTAGAGTAAATTAATGGCAAAAGGGATTCTAACTTGAAAAAATCTGTTTGAAGAATCCATTTATTGTTTGCACAAACTGTTTAGGTTCACCTTAATACTAAATTGCAGTCATAGAATAAATATGTAGCAGTATGGAAGCTAAGCATAGTTGATAAAATGTGTATAGTTTTCTTTTAAAACTCCTAAGCACGAAAAAGAAATAAACATTTTAATACTATACTATGAAACATTTAAAAACAATATTGATTGTCATTTCGATTAATGAACATTGGGAAGTGAAATTGTGCGTTTTAAACTAAATAAATTAATTCATTTATTTACACATGAACAAATGTCTAACCGAAGTGATTCCCACCATCTCGTTACCATAAAGCCCCAAAATGAACGAAGCGCATTCAGTGCTCATTTTATATGTATATAAGTTATCAACAACAATTTTTGACATTTGACTAACCTGTATTGATATCCTTGATACGTTGTATTCTAAAGCACTTTTCTAGTTAATTATTACGTATTCAAAAACAAAAATTTAAAAATAAAATCGGAAACTTAAAAATGAAACGCCGGAGCTTAAATTGAACCTTTAAAAATAGTTCCCTTAAAATAGTACATCTGAAATAGAGCATGAAGTTTCTATGAACGTACCCTTCTATAAATACTTTTGTTTACTAACGAATACACGTGAGGAACCGGCCGAAGATTTAACAAATCCCATACATTACGAATAAAAATGATAACTACAAAGGCTGTCTGTTACGTTTTTAGGACTAAATTGCTAAACTGATTTTAATTAAATTTGGCTTAGATATACATAATACATATTGAAGACACACATAATAATTAATGTAAAATTGTATTTTATTTTTAATTTTAATTTCTTTGGATTCTTAACCTCAAGATATTTTAATCACGGAACCCTTTTTTATCAACAAACGTTTTTATTGATAAAATTTTGGGAATTTTAATTCGTTTTTCATAAAT
Source organism: Calephelis virginiensis (assembly GCA_002245475.1). Taxonomy (NCBI): domain Eukaryota; kingdom Metazoa; phylum Arthropoda; class Insecta; order Lepidoptera; family Riodinidae; genus Calephelis; species Calephelis virginiensis. Next base: position 48,275 of record NJDC01010300.1, on the reverse strand, counting down.
TGCGTCGACAGTAATGATGAAGGTTGCGGATTCCCGTCTTTTTTTTTCGTTTAAAATTATTTGGCTGATAAGATCAAAAAATCTCTTAAAGAAACGCTAAAATATTTAAGCAATGTTTCTTGTTTAAAGTTGTTTATTAACATAATACACAAAAATATGACGTAACCTGACAAAATGACTACTTTTGAGATTCCTTTTGGTTCTGAAAGCCCGGCCACTTGGCGCTTGAAAACTTCATTAGAATCCTCTGTTATTTTAAAATAAACATAATTCTTTGTGTCGACTTCATTTCCTTCAATGTCGATGTCCTACATCAAAGAAACATCTTTTATTTAGCTTACAAAGACGAACTAAATTGCAACAGCCATGTTCGCTCGAGTGCCGAATGATTTTTCTGACGGGAAAAATAAAAATTTTTACATCTCAACTTACGCTTCTTGAGCATAATATAGGACGTGAGGTTGGGACCATTTCAGATTCAGGAAAGGTTGCTTTCATGCGTTACGGATTTTAAGTTATGTAAATGTTAAAGTAGTTGGTAGTTTACGGTAGATAGGGATAAATTAATTTACATTTTAAAAATTATGTGTATTAATAAATAATCATGTAATCTCAAAAAAAACATTGTGTAAATAGTAAATCGTGAATAAATAATTAAAAACCTATTAAAATATTTGCACACCACAAGTTGGTAGAATATGTAGGAACGCTTAAATAATTTTGTAACATCTTTGTAACACTCATATTCCGCAAATAAATATATTTTCTTTCTTTCTTTTTTTTTTCTTTTCGTTCTTTCTTTAAAGAAGTATTCGATTTAGTTAAGATCGAATCCCTTAAAAATGGAAAATTCCTGTAACTTAACACTCCTCTATGGTTTAGCGTTCCGGCGTCTTGTTGGCTCTCGAGGTCCCGGTTGCGATCCTCGGGTCAGGCAACAAAAAAAATAGAAAATGTATAATTTCAATTTTCTAATAAAAATAGCGTTGCCTGGGATTGGATATATGTCCGGTTGGCATTAGGCTTACCACCTATCACATTGAGGGACTTAGTGTCTTCGATTAGGCGTGAGTGCCCTGTTGTGCCTCTGCCTACCTTTCGGGATATGAGCTTGAACATACTTTTCTTTTTTAAATTTTAATATTTTTTGGGATACAAATAATTTGGCATTCATATAGAAGGAAACAATCGTTTTAAACGGCCAATTATATTAATGATTCTTTAAGGTTCTATGTAAAACTTAGCTAAATATCATACGAAAGCTTACTAACTTTAGTAAGGTATAGGGTAAAACGATCCTCGAACTGAAACCAAGATAAAGGTGATAGTAATTTAGTATCATTGCTAGCTTCTTACAAGCTGTTTCATAGGTATTTTTTTTATTACAACACCAAAGCCTTATACATAATATATATCATACTTATTTTCCCATATGTTTTGAACTTAGTCACGGCTCCACAGAATCAGTAATTCTTTCATGGGCCAATGTATACGTTTTTACAATAAACTTCCCGAACATATTAAAGACTTACCATTGAATAAATTTAAAAAAACGTATTAAATCTAAATTGTATGGTAAAATTTATTATAAGATTTCAGAATATTTAGAAGACAGAACTGCTTTGGGATTAATTGCTCCTCATACAATCTCTACAAATTAATTATATGTACTATACTTTTGTATATTGTTGATCGCCTCTGTGGTCTAGCGGTTCATTTGTTGGACTTGACTGCATGGGGTCCCGGGTTCGAACCCCGGGTCGGGCAACAGAAAGAAAATTGGGTTTTTCCAATTTCTAACAAAAAAAAATGTTGCTCGGGATTGGATGTGTGCCTGGTTGGCGATAGGCTTGCCACCTATCACATTGTGGGACTTAGTGTCTTCGGCTAGTCGTGGGTGCCCTGGTTGTAACTCTGCCTATCCCTTCGGGGATATGGGCGTGAAGAAGATGCTTTGCTTACTTTTGTAAATTTTATTTATAAGAAAAAAGACAAGCCCGCTGAGTTTCTTTCGCCGGACCTTCTCAGTGTGTGGCCGCGTTCCAGTGGTAGTTTTTAGAATTATATAGACACGTCACAATAATTTTTGTATAGATCCATGTGAATAAATAGATTTTGAGTTTGAGTTTAGTTGCTTTAAGTCATAGAAAATAATGAGACGTGTGTGTGTCCTACAAAATGTTTATGACATATTTTTTAAAAAAAGTCTTATAAATTTATGGATTAATTCGACCATTGCGTCAACTATTCTCAAAAATGCGATCAAAATGTCCCGACTAGTAATCACAACGCAAAACTCTTTGTAGACACGCACAAAGAACGTTCCACGAAAAAAAAAAGATTAAAAAGCTCAGAACGGAACGCAACTTGAGTTTAAAGTGTGAGTGCGTTATTATTCGATAGTTGTGGTGGTGTGCGCAAGGATTCGTCTGTGGTGTCGGTGTGTGTGTTTGGATCACGTGTGTGCATGAACGCGATAGTATCTGGGTCTCGGTTGTCAAGGGCAACCGTACAACCGCTGCAGCGAAAGCATTGCGTTTTCAGCTTTGCGCTGTAATTATATGGCTTATTTTTAGCATCGGATGTTGTCGCTTTTTTGTCTCGAGCTCTGTTCCGAGCGATGTTTAGATGACGTTCCGAAATCCTTGAATCTTGAAAGCTGAATTCGAACATTGTGCGTGATTTTCAAGTTCTTAGCTTAGCGTAAATTTATATCGTAAGAATCTCAGAAGTTCGTACTTAAGGTGCTCGTCCTAGCGTCAAGCTAGGATCCGTCCGTTATTCCTCATGTCAGATGTTGGAAATCCAGGACCTGCGTTCTTATTAAACTTTTTCTTTTTTTTATGATGTTGGAAGACAAACAAGCAGACGGATTCCCTGATGGAAAGAAATTCACGCCGACTAGAGACACCAAAGGTGGTAATGGTGCGTTCCCGATCTGAGGCCAGGATGTTAGGCCTCGAGCAAAAGGAAGTTTACTACCTTACCCTCCGAACTGGTCCGAACACGTCATGACGTTATGGCGGCAGGAATAGGTAAGGCGGTGGTACCAATCCGGGCGAGTCGCTGCTAAACTCTACCACCTAGTCAGATGTCACGGTGTTAGTGACGGTGAGCCTATGCTCGCCTTTTACGAGCTGCCTAGCAAGGAAGGCAGATAGTCTATTCTAGAAAGGATTCCGGACCAACACAGGGAAACACTTACTCACGAAACACTTAACAGAAAAAATCTAGATCAATAATTCTAATTATCAGTTAGTTAATTATTTAATTATACAAAAATAACCGCTAAAAGAGGTCCAGATTTATTATGTGAGTTTTGTTTACATCGCGAATGAATGAATGTTCCGACAGCGGTGAAATTAGAGGAGATATTAACATTCAGATAAACGTGTTACGTACCTATCTAAGTATTTTTGTAGAGTTCTGTTAAAAACATTAAACTCTTACGCGTTTCTGATGAAATTTCGTCATTATCTGTCCGGGCGTGAATACGAACAGCTTTTATGCTAGGTACATGTGTTCGGATATTTTTTATATTGTATGAATATTTGAATATATTTTTATAACTAGCTACCTGCTGCGTTGCCCGCGTGGTTAATGGTACCACAGGAACCTTTCTTGGGTTAAAAACTGTCCTATGTGTTAATCCTAGGCACCCTTTAAGTGTGTGCCAAGTTTCAAGAAAATCAGTTAAGCAGTTTTTGCGTGAAGAAGTAACAAACAAACAAACATACAAAGTTTCGCATTTATAATATTAATGGGATAGGATTGCCTTTTCAAATTTGGAAAATTTCTAATTTTCTAAGGACAATAATACATTCACCCTTTTGAGATATTTAGATGTTCCTAAACTGCTTGTCGCTAACTAATAAGTAAACCTATAAGTTACTGACACGTGAACTAACAGGATAATCTATTAGTTATTGACAAGTCGCTAAAAAGCTCAGTAAGCTTTGAAGAAACGGAAACCAAATGCGGGCCTCTGAATTGTTGAACGTGGTGAATAGACTGGCACAGTGTTATTCATTTAACATTATTTTATAGTTTGACAACAGAGTAAAGTAGATGACAGATAATCTTTAGTTCTTCTTCTTTTATAAATATGGCTTTCGATCGTTTTTCACGACTACTTTAAGTCATGTCAAGTTAGTTAATTCTCATATTGTCATGTCATTAGTCACTATGTACAAAGTCATGTCAGATCAGGGTCCTGAGTAAAGCGGTGGCTTCGTTACTCAAGATCATCTAGGGGATTTGACGGCAGCGACGAAATAGACGATACACTAATTTCTTCATGATTATTTCATTTGTACACTTTCACTAAATAAAAATAATCTAATTCCCACCTAAATTAACCAATTTCACTCAATATATGAAAATATTACGACCACCTTTATTCAAGATTGCGCCAAAACTCTCTAATCTTTAGTTAAATTACACATCTTTTGGCGTTTCATGTTGACATCACTATGTTTTTTTTAATTTAATGTTGTGCATTGACAATAACAAAATGTATATTTAGCTACTACGATGTAAATAGGAGGTTATAGGATCCATCATAGTTTCGACATTGTAAAAACACAATTAGAGTTTCTCGAACGGTAATCAAACCCGAGATCTCATATAGTCAACGCTAACACTGACCGCTAGACCATAGACCCAATTAAAATAAAAATAAAATTCAATATAATAAAACACAACCAATTTAACAATTTCAATTAGTAGGTTGATTTTGTGTGTGTGTAATGTGTATTGTGTACATATGTATAACTCTCTCTTTATGTGTGCGTGTATTTCTGAGTATATGAATAAATTGATAAATAATTTTGTGACTTTTTCCATGCATAAAGCTAAGCTCTGATGTAGACGATGTCGAAGCGTACCGACATTCGATCGCGAGTGTGAAATCTTATTATTCAAAGTAGAACTATTTGATTAGTTTTTATAGCTATATCGGCTGTACGTACAAAGTACATCCGGCGCCTCCGCATAATACCTGCACCGGAAATTGATATCTCCGTTACATTGATCATTTTACTGATAAAATTATTGATATCTTTACTTATCAAATGTAGCATTACTACTAGCGTGCTAAGTTTGCTACTATTATGAAAGCTTTTATTTTTATATTAAAAAAGCAAATGGGTAAACTTCATTCATATTAAAATGTCAAAAAAACACTGACTAGAGAATTTATGTGTCTCGTGCTCTCTATCTTGGGTTGCCTCTGTCGTCTAGTGGCACGATGTTGGCATTAATTACATGAGACTACAGGTTCGATTTCCAGTTCGGGTAACGTTGACCAGGTTGACGATAGGTTGGTAATCAGTGACATTAAAAGTCTAAGTAGTACCTTCAGCTAATTGTGGGTGTTATGGTTGTACCACCGCCCACCTCCTTGAGGATACGGCCGTGAAGAAAATTGTTTTCTCTATGTTAGCTCACATCTTGAAGTAGTCTTCCTAATCTTTCGATTTTGCGCCTATTCCGTTCAATTTTTTTCTAAACGTATTTTTATTTTAGCACTTGCCCTGTGCTTGGGATAAATTTTCTATAAATTTTTAAAGAAAGAAAAAATTTCGCCCCAGACAGGATTTGAACCTTTCGTCTCAAGCCGACGAATGCTCTAACCAATTGAGCTACTAAGGAGGAGGAAATTTCGCCGCGGGACTTGAAATTGTTCAAATCTTGTCTGGGGCGAAATTTTTTCTTTCTTTAAAAATTTATAGAAAATTTTTTTCTACTTTATTTTTCTTTACTAATTTACTAAGTTTAAAAATTTGTTTAAAAGTTTAAATAAGTCGAACTAACACCTATTTGTTTTCATTTGTTTTTACATTCATAGGAAAAAATGTTAGGCTAATATTCTATACTGGCTGTTACCTACGACTTCGTACACATATTGAAGTAACTTTTCGTGTTTAGTACTGAAAACGAATGATTTGCCGGTAGTCAAAGCTATCATAATTCATAAATATTGATCCGGGCTATAAGCCGCTATAAAAAATACTGAAAATGTTTTCAGCAGCTTTTGCGTGAAAAGTGAACATAGAAACCGACAAACCTTTTAAAAAAAAAGTTTTGGGCTATGTATTCTGTTGTAGAGTACACACTCGTAGTAATCATTGGTTTTGAAAAAATGTTACATATACAGGTTTAGTTTTGTTAGATTATGTTATTTATTTATATATGTGCAAGATCTCCTTTTTGCACACTTCATAATATACCTAAAGATGTAGTTTTAAATTATCTATATATCTTTATTTTATTAAGGATGTAGAGTTTTAAGCGTTTACCTTTTTGTTCTTTATTTTTATAATCAAAACTTTCCACCTTTTTCTTATATTATTTTTATAATCGTATCGTTTCTGTTATTTTCTGATTTAGGACGTGTCACAAATCGGTGGTTAAATAAGTGTCGTTCTTGTTCTTGAACCGATTGTTTCTCATGCTTCATGCATTGACTATCATCAAGTAATAACAGCGTGCACAGGATACATACATCAGAGTGATTGCTGTGACGGCGCGGAATTATACAATACGTTTCGTCAAATTAATGCTTTGTGAATAAAACTAAATTTATACTTTCCACCATCAATACATGGAATTGCATTACATTTTACATACAACATTTACATTTCACTACATCGTATAAAATAAAGTCGCGCTCTCTGTCCCTATGTCCCTTTGTATGCTTAAATCTTTAAAACTACGCAAAGGATTTTGATGCAATTTTTTAATAGATAAAGTGTTTAAAGAGGAAGGTTTATATGTATTTTTATTTTAGCACTTGCCCTGGTAGTATACCGTAACACCTTTTAAATTTATCATTAGGAATAGGTAACACTCGTAATATTTCTAAATTGAACCACTGGCACTTTTTCTTGTATAAGTGAAATATATAAATTGTGAATTTAAAGATAATAATAATAATTACTATTTATTTTATAAAAAAGGGAGTAATATTATACAAAAATTGGTGGGAGCCATATTTTAGGCATAACAAACCTGTGCCAGAGGACTCCAAAATATATATAAAAAAGATAAATGGAAATTTCGTCAATCGCTTACTATGGAAAATTTAAAAAAGCTTTTTGTAAAATTGGTCTAATAGATAGCTTAATGTGTCCATACTAATACATGATTTGGTTCAGGTTCGATTCCTAGGTATTTGTGGAATTTCTGATATGGTGAGGAGGACAATCTCCTCCTCATTTATTATTTTTATGTATAACGCCAAATTCAGAGATGTCAATTGTCTTTTGTCATCAAGTTGACATTTTCTGTACCAATTGTGACTTAATGTTAGATTAATTGTAAATTTATGGATTTGAGTGCCTAACTACTGGAGCTCCAGTCCTGCTAAGACAGATAAATTATACAATTTTAGCAAAGTCAAAGAAAAAGTGTAAAGAGATCCGAATCCCGAAATCTTCACTTTGTAGTATTTATTCTATTGGCCATGGCTGCAGGAACTGGCAATGCTATGAATCCCACAGCAGGCGAGTTGCTTATGATGTAAGGAATTGTATGAAAAATGTTTCATTGCCTTGTATGGTTACTTCACTAATATTTTAATATACTTATTACCATGTCCGGAATTCTCAAGTACAGGTGTTGACTATCTAGAATCTAAACATGGCAATTATTAGTACATTCCTTAAAAAATGACATTTCTCACGTCCAGTATGTTGTATATTAAATACCAGTAAATATCAAGTTGCAGTAATATTTCAATTTAATTTTTATATATTTTTATGTTATCTACACATTACATCGTTGATTATGGTACGTATTTGTATTATAGCAATTCGTGAGTTGACTGTATGCAATAAAAAACACATTTATTTAATAATTTATATATTTATTCTGTATATATATATTACAGTCGTGGTCAACTAATTAGGGGCACTCTTTGGTTAAACCGAATTGTGAATTTATTTTTTATTTTCCAACGAGCCTAAACCATATTCCATATCTCTTACATGTAAGTATAATTAGTAATTTATGTTCCCGATTATACAAACAATAACAACTTCTTAAACATTAAACCTCTTTACACTATAGCTAATAGATTATCGTAGTGCTATTTGTTCAAATAATGCTGGCTGGCCATTTAATTAGGGACACTGAGATATTGCGATCTATTTTCAAAATTGGAATCTCAATACTTTTTTAATTCTTCTCATATTGTTTCGTGGTAGTTTTGCCGGCAATCCCGATATTTATTTTAAGTTTTGAAAAATATTTTGAAGAAAAATGGGTAAAAATAAAAGTTGCGATCCAACACTTTTTCATGTTTCATGTTTCAGCATGATAACGACCCGAAACATACCGCCCGTTCAGTCAAGTCGTTTCTTACCAGTCAGTCAGTATCGGTGCTAGATTGGCCAGCAAATAGCCCAGGCCTTAAACCAATCGAGCACCTTTGGCACGAATTCAAGAAAGAAGTAGCCACTTATCGTACCACAACTTTAGATGAACTTATT
>NJDC01010300.1:17995-39482 GCA_002245475.1 Calephelis virginiensis | reverse complement strand
AACAGGGGCCATACCATGAACGCTTATAACGCTTAATATTCGCTTACATAAGCAACTTTATGATATACATCATAAGGTTGTCTTTCTCTGAAGACAATTAGTATTATTGAAATAATACTGTTTTAAGAGCTTATGGTAACCCCCCAGTTGATCAGTATATAGTAGATAGTATATTAAGTAATAAACTAAATAAAATTGCCACCCTTACAAACCGGTTTATGTGTATAATAAAATTATTGAAACCTTATATATACTCGTATTGGTGAAATTCTATAGCAGCGACTTACATTGTGTAAATAAAAACCATAGCAAGCTCTATTATAAAATCACCACTTACTTATCTATTAAGGTAAGGGCATACATATCTTCAAGCCAAGTACCTTACGTGAGCAGACAGATAATGTCGAGTGCCAAATGTCACGATCCTTACTGACCTGTCTAGGTTCCTCCACGTTCGTTGCTCTTTTCAAACTAACACAACGGTTTCGGAGTCTTGGCATCACCGTCGGATAAAACCCGGGCGATTTGATTGTGGAATGTCTACCTAGATCCCCCGGGTACCTAAAAACTTAAAACTAGGTAATGATATAAAAACTTTGACTTTGACATAAAACCTTTTTATTGAGTAATGTATACTTTTAAAAAATAAAAAATGAGCTTGAGTAAAGTTGCCACCACTTTACTTAAGACACTGACATGACTGATTTATGGCTTATGACTTACTTCATACGACCTGAAACGACTTATGACTGTTAAAAATAATTGCTTCATACGAAAGACGCGGCAGCAGGGCCTAAAGGTCTTAGCCTGCCTCAGAAAGGGGTAAATTAATAAAAAAAATGAGTTACCGTCAATTATTTCAACATCTCCGATAAATAAATAATAGATAATGTTGCTATCATGAAGTTATAGAGTATCTCTAGCTCTAATTTTCACTTTGTTCACTGACTTCAAAAGACTCTGTCAAAGACTGGCCGGTACATTAGAGAGAGTCAGCAATATTTAGAAATGACATCAGTTCTTGAATGTAACCTCCAGTAGCATTCTATACCTTGATAGTTACTACAAACCAGTAAACAAGCAACCACTGAAAATTTTCAATAATAAATAAAAGCCTACCTCTACTCTAGAAAGGTTTTTTTCAAAGAATCGATCAATGCGGTGTTGGCTTTATTATGTATATACCTGCCTACATTATTATGTTCTGGCTTTGTAGCAGGCCGGTTAAGATGGCATTTGTACGTAAATGTTAGTCTTTAAAAATTTAAAAAAAAACATGCACATAAAAAAACTTAACTTTATATAAAAAGTAAGTCATATCACTAAGCAGTTTAAACTAACAAATTTATGAGTAAAGCAATGAGTCAAAATAAAGCAAAATTCTTTCATAAAACAAAACGCTTCTCCTGAAACATTTTTGACATCCTAAACAGATGTTCCAAATAAATTCGGCGCGAAATCACCACCGTTAATATACATGATGTCAACATTTCCAAATTAGAACACGAAACAATGCTGAAAAGCTGTGATTAAGCGACATAATGATAAGACGCAAGAATCTCCCGATATAGAGTTACCGGCCCATCCCATTCAAGCACTTAAATCGAGTTGAATAGAGCCGCAGATGTGGCATTTTTTACAATAATCTTTCCCACACTACCACTTTTTCTTATGCTTTTATACTACTACAAAGATATCACATACTCGTACTTAACATTTCATGCAATTTTAAGTCTTATGACAAAGCATTAAGGCAATTATAATCCGTTTTAAAAGATCCCAACGGCATATGCTAAATGATATAGTTTTGGAAGGTTTTTTGTGGAGACGTCTTTCTCCACTATCGGATGCGACATCGGAAATTGGGCATTTTTTACTAACACCTATGAAAGATTGTTTGAAGGAAGTCACACATGTATGACTTAATATTGTACTATTGTTCTTTTTGTGTGTTTGTGTAATTTACTTGGTTATGAGTATGACATCTGTTCTTCACTTCCTAGACACTTTCCTTCATCAAAAAATGATGATCAAAATATACATGATGATGATGTTTTTTGTGTTTTCGAGAAAGAATCTTCGGCACTCCTGAGATAAACATTAAATGGATCAAATGTTAGATGACATATATATACAAATACATAGGATACACAAATAGATGTTAACCTGACTTTAGAGAAATAGAACGTATCTTGGTCTCTCTTTTGTAGCTATTGCCTTGTTTAATACATTTTTAAGTTAGTTTTTAATTTCTGAAAAACATAGGTAAAAATATATTTTGATTTATATTTTTTTTTGTTTCCTTCGTTAATCTCGTAAGTCGAGTGCTACTGTCTAATTACGACAATTAACGACGTAGCTTGACTCCAATTTAGGTTCTTGTTATTTCTCCAGGGATATATTTATTTAATTGTGATTGGCTAGGGGCACAACTTTTGTGACTCATTTTTGAAATACTTTATGATAATGACATCAAATTATAGTATTTCCCCCTGTTGGTCCGGGCTTCTTTGCAGAATAAACCATCTGCCTTCTTGCCAGGCAGCTCGTAAAAGGTGAGCATAGGCTTACCGTCACTAATACCGTGACGTCTGACTAAATGGTAGAGTTTTACAGCGACTCATCCGGGTTGGTACCACCGCCTTACCTATTCCTGCCGCCATAACGTCTTTACGTATTCCGGTTCGGAGGGTAAGGTAGCCGGCTCGGGGCCTAACATCCCGGCCTTAGGTTGGCAACGCACTATTACTACCTTTGGTGTCTCTAGGCGGCGTGAATTTCTTACCATCAGAAAATCCGTCTGCTTGTTTGCTTTCAATATCATAAAAACAATATAACATTTCAAATTTAAGAACAAGAATGCGGAAATGTAATAGACATAAGTCATAAATTAAGTTCTTGTGTGAAGGACTTAAAATAATAACAAAAATATATAACTCAATTCAAAACTTCTATTCACAGTAGTATGTAGGAACAGCACAATTGAAAAAAGTTGCTAGAATAATAGTACAATAGGATTTTACACCTAAAACTTCTAATCAAAATACAAATATAGGTTTTAAAATATCGTTCTGTAATTACGTTTCGTAGTTAGTAAAAGTAAAAACTAAACAAAAGGTCTCGTTTGTGCTCGGCGATCGAGCATTCACCGGCTAGACTCCAGTATTAAATAAAATATTTTTCAGAAATTACAAAACTTTTGCCGAAGAGCGATGTTTGAACTACGAGAATAAAGTATAGACTTATAGCCGTTATGAAAACCGAATACCTCGAGCTCGAGAGCAATAAATGTGGATTATCCAAAAGAAAATATGATTCAACTTAAGGTATTACTTACGGCCATAATGGAGCTTTGAAAACGTTCCGTCTTGAGTCCTATACGAATACATCGCTTAGTTAAAGAGGGAAACTGATTTTAATGAACGGATTTTTGTTTATGAAATTTGCTAAATTTTGCTTGAAAATTCTCGTTCTCTCTCTCTCTCTCTCTCTCTCTCACACACACACACACTCACACACACTTTTACCTTTTTGAAACCTAAAATATTTTTAGTAAGGTAAATAATTTAACGATAGTTATGTAAAAGGGTAAACTAATATTTCCGTACTCAAATGTCATCATCATCATATCTTCACGCAAAGTCCCTTACAGAGTCTCCTTACAGAGAGACAGAGTATCGAGTGTCAAATCTCACGATCCTTGCTGACCTTTTTGACTTCCTTCACATTTGTCAACCTTTTCCTACATACACACCGGTTTAGGAGACTCTTGAAACCACCCTCAGACAGTACCTGAGCGATTTGATTGTAAAATGCCAACCTAAGTGTCCCCGGGTACCTACATCCATCCACATTTGCGTTGTATATCTGCTTTGTCAATCTTTTATCTGCCATTCTTTCTACATGACCAAACCAGCAGAGATTGCCCTTACTCATTTTAACAGCAAAACATTTTTTTTAGTCCCACTCTTACTCGAGCGAGCTTTACACCACAGAGTTAGCGCTACCGCTCTCATTGCGAATTCAAAAAGTGAAAAGACACCTCCACTCAAAACCTCGTTTTATTAAATAGCTTAGCCAGCACTTATTTCACATTACTCGCTGCACACACTCTCCTTTCTACATCCACGGTGTATCTTCCATCCCTGCTAAAAGCACAAGTAAGATAAACAATTTCATTCGCTAGTTCCTGTACCCCAGCATCAACTAAAACTCTGATATCCGTTCTGGCTACATCTCTTTCAAATACCATTACTTTAGTTTTCTTTGCATTTAAATATAATCTTTCTTAACAATCCCTTTCTTTACAATCACCTTCCATAACTGTGACCAGTGTTTGCAGTTCAGATAGTATAGAGCCCAAAAGTATAGCACCATCTGCATAAAGCAGGCAGTTCGCCACTTGGTCACCCAACGCATTCTCTCATTCATAAATATTAATCTTAAAAGGCATTAGTTCCAAATATAAGAAAAACAAGCGTACTGAAAATACACTCTCTACTTGATGCCAATATTAACATTAAACCTCGAAAAATATGTTTCTGTCTATTAGCGTACATGATTGACAATCTAAATACATATATAACATGCAGATACCCGTCTATCCCATAATCCTGCAAAATGTCCCGAAGTTCTTTAAGTAAAACCCTATCAAACGCCTTTCCGATCCATTAATCATAGAAAACCCTCTGGCCCACAACTAGATTCTTCTCTACGATGGTGCAGAGTGGAAACAGCTGATTCGTACAACATCTTCCAGGCCTGAAACCGCATCCTATAAAATTCCATCGGACATCCCTTGCATCTTCCTTTGAACTATATTTGGTGAAAATTATTGAAAACTAGTGCAGGTGCAACCTCACAACTACAGTACATGCGTGACTCCTTGCCTTTATACAAGGGCATAATGACAGCATAGTCTTCGGGTACTTAGAAGGCCCTCCAACATTTGTTACTAATAACCCAGAAAGAGTCCCGGATGGCAGAACTACCACGCTTGATAAACTTGGCTGTAACAAGTTTTTATACTTCTAATAGCCTATTTAACTTCTTTCACTGTATAGTGCCAGTGCATTTTAGTACTCAGACCCAGCGGCAGAACTCTGGGCATATTCATACATGTATCCGTAAAATTCAATCTACCGTTATAACACGTCATCCGTGCTAGCACGATTATCACCACACATACATAATTCTATTCATTCTAGAGGTAGACGAACAAATCCGAGTCTTCTTCACCTGCCTCCTAAAGAGTTTGGGTTTACTCAGGAAGTTGTTGGCCAATCTCTCTTTCAGTTTCATATTCTCTCTTTGGCGCTTCTGTTTCACTAAGTTTTTTAAATATTGTTGCAAGAACGGTACATTTTTTTTTCAAGTATCATTCGATCACAAACTTGATATAGACTATGTATCAAGGCTAGGCTTTCCTCTTATTTTTCAACGGAGGCTTTCACCCCCTCATCCCACCATGCGTCACCATTCATTGAATTGTACATTTTAAGAATAGAATTAAAATTTATAATAGATTTAGAATTTCAAGAATATACACATTTTTTTGAAAGACCACAAAATTATAGAGAACAAAAAAATAAGTCTAAAGGTTATAAAGAGATTACAACATGAAATATACAAAACAAAATACATTAAACGCTTCGTGTGATGATCCAAAATTTCCGGAATGTGTGAAGGAAACATAAACACGTTCAAAAAAGGAAGCAAGCGTTGCACAATCTGTACTCTTGCTCTCATTCTATGAGCCATCAGTTAGCTCGGGCGAAATTGGCCAATTTGTTTATTTGTTTTCATTGGCCTCGCTGAACTTGACTCCCCATTATCGCATTCACGGGAGGAAGGCGTATTATTTATCAGATTATTCCGTGGGACCGTCAGATCGTCTTCATATTAAACGTTTTAACCCTTTTGCTCGTCTTTTAGCAGCATTCTTGCCAGGATAAAATGTATGCTATGCTTTCGTAGTATTTTACCAATATTTTTTAATCGTGGATTCATATCCATACTTCATCTTTATGTATAAACTTAGTTAATTGTTACATGAAATTGGGTAATTTCATTAGATCACATTTGACATACATCAATCTTAGTAAATATCTGCCAAGATAAGTAGGTAAATCGTATTATGTTGACTTTATTACAAATAATAACATATTTTGTATTTTAAGATGAAAAGGTTAAGCAAAAGTAACTACGAGCTTTACTTAATATTGACATATAAGTCAAGGTGTCAAATTCGGATAAAGTGTCAAACGTGATTTATTAAATTGACCTAACTATAGTGCCACATCATCTACTCTTCACGCCCATATCCCCGAAGGGGTAGGCAGAGGCACAACCAGGGCACCCACGACACTAAGTCCCACAATGTGAAAGATGGCATGCCACACACACAATTGGTTACTGTAAATTTATAATTTACTGTAACTTTACTATTTACAGTAACCAATTCTAGATCTTTTTTATCACATGAATAAAAAGAGAAACAACTACCTTTTTAGAAATAATTTGTATGGACTTAATAATTTATTCCAGGATACCACGTAGTATTACGAATGTCAATGTAAATGTCGTAGTAGCACAGATACGATTTCATAATATTTTTATTTCTTTTCGTGTCTCACACGTCGATAGGTACCTATATTCGATTTTTCTAATCATAAGACAAACCCACAGCTTTTAGTATGAGCTTCAATGTAAATCAAATGCCACATAATCATCAATTTTCAGGAGTAATTATTAATTTAGAAGAAGCTAGGCAGGATCCTCCTTCTCCAAGGATCTTAACACCTTAACACTTGATACTCTCTGCATACCCTACAAGTTATTATGGTTACATTTTCATTTCCTTGTAACATTATAAAAAAAAACAATTCGGCTCAATGAATTCTGTTATAATGGAGAAGTCTTATAAAATAACGCTCAATGTAGTTAGGTATGAGGTTAACATTAGTCAAAGCGAAGTAAATATAAGGAAAATGATGTGCTTTTATAGTGTAAAACTTTATATTGTATAGGAATTATAGTTTACAACATGCTACAATAATTACGAATAAACAGTGTTTTTAATCATTTTCTTTAATCGTTAGTTTTTTTACAAAAATTGAACTCAAATGTGTGTTCTCTATTGTGCAGTTAATAACTATGAAGATTAATACGTATATAAATAAATTAAATATTATTATGAGTAAATCATAGTATTATAAATAAACAAATAATACTACAGTAAAGTCAACATTGATTAACAACTTTATACATGGGTTTGTACTATGATTGTGTGTCTGTATGTTGGTTAGTCCTAGCATAAGTTCCTTAGTGAAGACACTATCATACCTACCAGATATTGAAATAACTTTGAAGAGACCACCCAGATACCTACGTTAGCTAAGACACGGTAAAAGACCCGCATACTCAGCAATTCAAAATTTAATTTACCGAAGTTCAATTAGTAATTTAATTAGGTACCTATTTATCATAGCATTTCAAACATATTTTTGTAACTTACTAACTCAATAAAACTGCCCACGGGTTGCGTCTCAATTATTATTTATTAAATTTTGATTACTATTTTATATATGTCTAGGTACAATAATTACATTTAACAGCAAAAATGTTGAATTAATTTAAACATTATTAAATTCACACATGAGTCAAGATGATAAACTAATTAATATAGCTCTACAAAGATACTGGTAATGTTTTAGATTTTGATCAAATTAAATGTTTATTCGCAATTAACAACATGCGCAATAATCATAAAAGCATGCTGATGCGTCATCGCATTAATTTTGCGACGTCATCCCATGTTCCCGTGTGGCAGACACAGTGTTATCCCAACTTTAGACTCTTATTGGAATCTCTACATTTACGTTAAACTTCTTACAAACAGACATTATAACTTATTAAAAAACAACTTATGAAGTTTACGCGTTGGTTTATTCTAATAGAAACAGACAACACTGTGGCAAACACTTTTAAAACATGAAAACAAGGATCGATTCGCAAAAGCTGCACAACGAAAGCTTTGGCGGAAGCGCGCGAACCGGCACCGGAGTTTGCTTCACGCTCGAGTGCCACCGCTGCGTGCTTTAACTAAACATTCACAAAAAAATAACCAGAAGCTTCCACAACAACTTTTTAAACAACACTTCCACAACTCGTAAGCTCGCACAAAACTTTTAGACGCGGACGGTACCTTCTCTGGTCGCTTGATCCATCCGCGCCTCCTTTTTTTCTTGGTCTCGCCGCCTTAGAAACACAAAACGGCCCGAAGGACGAACGCGAAAAATAAACAAAAAGGGATGCGGTGTTTACGATCGCGTCTAAACCGCGTGTCGCGAGGCGCGTTTCAAGAGACGCGCACGTTACTAGCTTGGCGTTCGGCGGAGGACTGGCGCGCGCGGCGAGCAGCGAACGCAGCTGTCGCGGCAGCCAATGGCGGCCGGTCACGTGACGCTCCCCGCGCCCGCACACGCTTGTTTACAAATAATAATAATAGGGCCGGTGGCGCCGCCTCTACACAGCAGCGGCCGGCTACGCGCTACGAGCTACGCACAGCTGTCGCTGCATTTGGCGGGATTCGATTCGGAGCATTCGCTTTGCCCTTCGATCTGTTTACTTGAAGCTTTCGCGTTGCCGTTTTATCGATCGTCTTTGAATACGTTTCTGTGAACGCGCACGATATAAAGGCAACTAATATTTTTCTAGCGAATTCGTGCTGTTTTCGTTTCCTTGCCCGCTCAAAATACTTATTAAATCTATGCATATATACCCATCTTAATTCTAAATGACGTAATGTAGAGTTAGTCAATAGCTTGAAAAAAATTAGAAGAAGAGATAACAGCGATATTAGATGGAAGTTTATGGCGTATTAATGGGATCATTTTGTCATTTTCGCAAAGAGGGTGCGACAATCATCCCCATGTCGCGACAGGTTGGTGTTTCCGATTGTTTTGCGTTCAGGATGTAAGGTGCAAAGAGGGTTTGAACCCCAGTGCGATATTCACCTATATATGGCTCGCCAGCTCTGGTCCCCTCATTCAAATCCGCGTTCATCCGAGGTGCCCCGCGGACGAGGCAACTCACTTGACAAACATATTCTAAGGAGATCCCCTTCACCCAGTTAATATACTCTCGTTAACTAATCATTTCCTATTATCATAATATTTACAAAATTAAGAACCAGGGGGCTGAAATTTCAACAGTAAAAAATCGGTGTGGGGTTTACAAATGACATTGTAATTTTATTAGTCTGGGTTTGATTAGATTTGTTGGTCTGAAATACGAACATGTATTACCCTACCACTATTATTATTTATCACTACTTGCTTGCAAGCGAAAAAATTAAAAAAAAAATCAAGAGCAATACAGCTTCTGCTGACTTAAATACTACAGCTTATCGACAGATGGAGTTTTGCGACAAATCCTCCAGATTTTTATATGACAAAAGACGAAGAGCAACCACGTGGCTCTCTTGACGGTGAGATATAATGACAGCATATAAACACCATAGATGTTGAAGTGTGTCGCTGCCTTATGCCAGGGTGTTAAGGAAGTTTACCATTTACATACATAAACACATATTTTTACGCCAAATCTCTCACAGGGAAGCAGAGAGTGTCGGGTGCTAAGTATCACGGCCCTTACAGAGATGCCTAGCTTCCTCCATATTTATTACTCTCTTTTAAACAAGCCATCCGGCTTTAGAGACTCTTGACATCACCTTTGGATAGTACCCAAGCAATTAAGTAACGAAATGTCATTCTAGATCTCCCCAGGTCTACCCATCTTCCACATTCATGTTGTATATTATCTATTTGACAGACTCGTTGTTTAAGAAGTTAGCGTACGTGTCTAAGCCCGCGGATCAACCGCAAGATTCGATTCGTAACGAAAGGACACATTTGTGTGTTGAACTAAATGTGTGTGTTAAATGTTCAACACTCAAATCATGTCTATATTTCTGAGTATACACACCAATAAAAAAAGCATACAAAATAACAATATATATTTTTTTACGTAGCCTCGTGCCCGTATGTAATACAATGTGATAGGTGACAAGTCTATTGCCAACCGGGCATATGTCCAATCCCGGCAATGCTATTTTTATAAAAAAATCAAATATAAATTTTCTATTGTTTTTGTTGTCCATCCTGGGGACCAAACCTGGGACCCCAAGAAGTCAAATCCGACGCTGAATCTCTAAACCAATCTATATCTCTAGATCTCTATGGTTTTAGAATCAATTTGTGTGATTTCTGATATCGCTGTTGTGTATGCGAACAAATTTCCTGTAGCGTTCTCTTGTAGACCACATATTTTCTACTTTTATGCTATTTTTGATATACCAACTCTTGATTCTATAATGTAGCATTGGGACAGTCACAAAATTATCCAAAGCAAGTCTAGCGTTCTATTTTAAAGATCCAACCACACATCTATTTCCTGAAAACACTCTACGCTGCAACCTCTACATCCGCAGTATCCTTTCGCAACCTCCATTCCCACAACGTTCCATTCCTGCTATAAGCATTCTCGATAATAATAAGAAATGATGATTAATTTGTAGAATAAGAGTATTTATTATGTTACAAACATACATATTACCGAAGTGCCACCAGGAACTATATATCTGTTTGTAAGTTTAGCTTACTTCATCTTAAAAGAAAGTTTTGCCAAATTAAATTTTACCTTCCTTATAGCACACGTAAATAGCGCCTAAATCTTTTTCGAAGGTTTTCTTTACATAATTACACAATTTGAATTTAACCCGAAGCAAATTATATGCATGTGTTGTGTTGTTGGTGCTTGTCAAAGTTTTAATTACATAGAAATACTAAAATAGATACTAGAACTATTTGAATTAACACTCAGATCTAGAACCAGACATGCAAACTAAATGTTCAGCACACAAATAACAAATAGAAGAAGAACGGGGGCCAGCCCGTCGGGAGTCGAACCCGATCCTAGTGGTTGGTCATTAGAGTTAGGAGTCTACGCTATCTCCTCGACCAAAAAGGCGGTCAAATCAAACCGTTCGCAGTGTTAAAAACTTTAAACAAGATTTTTTAATATTAAATAAAAGGAATTTTGGCGCCATCGTGAATGATGGTCGTAACTTTTTCACAATTATTGAATTTACTGTAATTTATGAGTAAAATTAGTTAATTTAGGTGGGAAATAGTTTAATTTTGATCAGTGAAAGTGCACAAATGAAATAATCATGAAGAAATTAGTGTATCGTGAATTTCCTCGCTGCCGCCAAATCTCCCAAAGTGGGCTTGTGTAAAGTGACCCCCGTTTTACTCAAGACCCTGACGTGACTTTGTAAATAGTGACTATATAAGAATGAATGTATAAGAATAATTAATACTGAAGACATGTAACTGATGCCTGTATCTGAAATAATTAATACGGAAGACTTGGCAGCAAGGCCTTAAGGTCTTAGCCGGCCCCAGAAAGGGGCAAATTGACTTGAAAAAAAAATGCTAAATTATGAAAAGGTTTTTTATAAGATAGCGAACAGCCAGTGAGTTTTCTCTTGGCAAAATACACTCGCCTACAGATACCATAGCAGTCACGGTTATGCTTATTATGATGGTAATACTTTATTTATACATTTAATATGGTAATAATTTTTATCACAGATTATGTAGCAATAACATTTGTAAGCAATTTAAAAAATATATGTTACAGTTTTTTGTAATAGACTCGTTGAGAATACAAAAAAATGCAAAAGCGCGTGAGGGCGTTTAAGTGATTGAATGTATTTGCCACAGAAATATTTTCTAGACATAATTTCAGATAAATCTGTTATACGTAATCTTGTTTTATATATAAGTTGATAATTGACTTATTAATAAATCAAATTAAATTCATCAACTATAAAATTATCAAGGTAATTTGGATTGGGTGTTATTATCAAAGTCAATTTTAATTTGATATTTAATGTGATTCGCTACTATATAGCTGCTATCATTGCTATGTAAAATTGCATGCCATAACAATGGTCAAATATATGAGAATCAATAAACCAAATGTAAAGCAATAAAATATGTTTGATTTGATTTAAAAAGTTTCAACTTAAATTTTCATTGTTTTTCGTCCAAAATTCTTTCCCTCTTTTCACGTTACCTTTCCCAGTCAGTAGCTGTTTTTGCAAGTTATCAACATCTTTTCCCGTACATACAATTTGGTATTTAAAGTTCAGGCCCAATGGATGCATTGGTCCGGTGGTCTGTCCAGTGAACTCCGAACATGTTCAACCAACATCGAAAGCTCAATCACTTCTCGGAAGTGTCAATGCGTAGACGGTTGTCTTATTTTAGGGTCTAGGTCTCCGCTTTATATAGGAAGATGGAAAATACGAGAGTGTTGACTACTTTTTCTAAGTCTTCCGCGATGTCCTCCTGTCAGTCCAGATATTTTTCACGCCATTTTACCACTTAGTAAACATACAACCGAATTAGTTTATTTAAATTAATTTTATTAGTGCCCATTAGTATACAAATATTTGTAAGTTGTAGATGGCCGGGAGACAAATAGCTATAAAACCTAACTATTAAAAGCATGTTCTTGATAATAAGTAATAACTGACAAACAATTCATTTTTATTTATATATCTTGTCGTTCATAATGAAAAAAACGGACGTTACTTTAAATGTAATATAAAACATCAACGTGCGAGCTTCGTTTTTAAGGATTGTAATTTGTGTCCGAAAATTATTATTCAAGGTCGTTATAAATACGAGTATGTATCTTTATAATGTAGTATTTTTGTGTAATTATAGCAGAGCAGCTTTTACTTTCTATTACAAATGTATATGCCACTATATTTTATAACGTTGTAGCAGGTGAATTTTGGTAGCTAATCGGAAGTTGAAAGCAGACTATTTTACTTTTTATTTTTATTGCAAAATACAACGAACAAGCATGCGGCTCTCCTGATGGTAAGATATAACCGCGGCCTATAGACACAAAAGTTCAATTCTTTTACCTACCCTCCGAACCGGATAATAACATAGGTTTATTGTGCATACGTATCAGTGCCTTAAGCATCACCCAGTTGGACGGCTGTAATCACGCCCCAATCACGCCTTATACAAAGGTGACTTTGGAGGAAATTTTGTTTGAAGCAAACAAAAACTTGGATTTAATCTACGTTCCACACGGATGCATACCAAGGATTCCATACGGATTAAAACATCGGATCGGAACGTGTCAGTGTCAGTATGGCGCCAGGAACAGGTAATTCGATGGATCCATGTCAAGGCAAATTGCTGTACAGTAATCTACCACCGGTGGTCTTGTTAAAAGCGACCGTTCCGCTTTTGGTCAACTTTTACGAGCTGCCTGGCAGGATGGTCTATTCTACACTGAGGATCTGGGCCAACGGGGACAAATATAATCGACGTAATGTGACATTATTGACTAAATGATGGGTTTTTTTTATCCTAGCATTGGTTTACTAAATTAGTAATCATGTGAAGTCAATAGGCGTTGGAGTCCTGTAACAGTTTGTTCATATTGGTATCACCACCTTACCTATTCCTAGAGTCGTAATGTCAGCGATTGATATTGTTTAATTTCGGATGTCCTGATAGTCAGATCATGATAGCTACTTGCCCGGGATCCACCGCCTTATCTTATCCTGCTGTCAAAATGACACTGACAAGTTCCTATTCAGAGGATGGGGCAGCTGATAGGATTGTGTAACAATAGGCTCAAAATCTCAGCCACGGGACAGTTGCGCACCTATAACATAAGTTCGTTAGACGTGTGTTCACTGGCTTAAGTAAGCAAGTATCTTCACGCCCACATCCCCGAAGAGGTAGGCAGAGGCACAACCAGGGCATCCACGGCTAGCCGAAGACACTAAGGCCCACGACATGATGGTGGCAAGCCTATCGCCAATCGGGCACATATCTAATCCCGGGCAACGTTATTTATATCAGAAAATTGAAAATACCGACATAATTTAAAATTTTTGTTGTTGGCCGACACCGGGAATCGAACCTGGGATCTCAAGTATAGTCCGAAGCCGAACCGCTAAATCACAGAGGCGATTATACATACATACAGTAACAGAAAATTCAATTATCCTTAGGTTTATAGAAATGAAAAAAAAATGTAAGTGTGATTGCTTTTAGGCCACTTAACGGCAGGTAATAGGCTCTACAGATTGTATCAGTGTCAATGGCCACCTTAATAATTTATAACAATTTGATTAAATATTTACTTACGACATTAATTATAATTTAATTGAGATTGTATAATTAAACATACATTTTTCTATAAAATAATATTAAATAAAACGGAAACGTATTACGTGGATCAACATTCACTTTATTGAATAAAGTCCAATTCTCTATAACACCTGCTTCCTTACATACGAGGGTGGATCCAAAAGTTCTAAGCCCGACCAAGAAAATGAAAGAAAAGTGGGTCTAAATTTATTTTTATTTTTCGACATAGTCGCCATCTAGCTCAACATACTTCTTCCACCTGACGTGCACCTTGTTTATCCCCTCGAAAAAAAAAAAAGATTCCGGAAGGTCGGCGAAATAGTCGTTTACTGCGACTATCACCTCATCTTTGGTCGAAAATTTCGAGCCACCCAAGTGTTTTTTTAAATTTGGAAATAAATGACAATCCGAGGGGGCTAAATCCGGCGAATAAGGTGGGTGGGGCAGCAATTCGTAGCCACAATCATGGATTACAGACATTGTTTCAACCGAAGTGTGAACACGTGCATTGTCTTGATGAAACAAAACTTTCTTACGCAACATTCCCGGTCTTTTTTCTTTTATTTCTTCCCGGAGTCTTTATAAAAGGTTACAATAATAACTAGAATTTATAGTTTGACCTTTCGGTAAATAATCTACAAAAATAATGCCCTTCGCATCCCAAAAAACAGAAGCCATGACTTTGTTAGTCGACAAAACGACCTTAGCCTTTTTCGGTGTAGGAGAGTCTGATCTTTTCCACTGTTTGGATTGTTGCTTTGATTCAGGAGTATGGTGGTGAACCCAGCTTTCATCCATGGTAACAAATCTAGAAAAAAATTCCTCGGGATCAGTCTCAAAAAGTTCCAAACAGTCTCGCGAAATTGTGTATCGAACTCGTTTTTGTTCAGCTGAAAGCAACCTCGGGACCCAGCGAGCAGAAACCTTATGGAACCCCAACTCTTCCGTTATTGTGTTGCACCCGGCCATAACTAATGTTTGTTATCTCAGCTATCTTACTAATGGTCAAACGTCGGTCACTCAGTACGAGATCACAAATTTTATCGATGTTTTCTTTCGTGGTAGAGGATGTAGGCCTTCCACTCCTAGGATCATCTTTAATGCTCTCACGACCGCGCTTAAACTCAGCTACCCACTTCTTGACACTGGAATACGATGGAGCAGACTCCCCCAAAGTGCTCACCATATCTTGATGGATGTCTTTTGGTGATAGACCTTTTTTATTGAGGTACTTAATGACTGCACGGTGTTAAATTTTCTCCATTATTGAAAATTGCGTCAGATTGCTTCAAACAAATAATCACAGAAAATTTATGTTGTGCAGTATCGGAATGAAACTGCGCACAATAAATCAATATGAAACATACTAACAAATGACGGTAGATTTTAAAAAGATGTCATAGCTCCATGTAGGTTAGGCCACGAACTTTTGGATCCACCCTCGTATTTTATTTGAACAAATGTCTTTTGAGAAAGACATGCACTCCAGAATTTTCTTTTTCTTTTTAATATTTTTTTTGGTTTATTTTTGTGTGTATGTATGTGTGCACGTGTGTGTGCGTGTGTATGTGTGTTTACTTGTATATGTCTGATCATAAATTTTTAATCAATTGACCGATTTCGATATGTTTTTTTTTGTTTGAATGCTGACGTTATCGAAATAGTCCTTATTTTTTTTATGATGTTGCAAGGCAAACAACCGGATTTCCTGATTGTAAGAAACTTACGCCGCCTAGAGACACCAAAAGTGGTAATGGTGCATTGCCAACCTGATGCCGGTATGTTAGGCTTCAAGCAATAGTAAGCTTACCGTCTATCTTATCCTCCAACCTGAATACATCAACGGCAAGCATTAACGTTATGGCAGCAGGAATAGGTAAAGCGGTAGTACCAATCCGGATGAGTCGCTGCGAAACTCTACCACATAGTCAGATGTCACGGTGTTAGTGACGGTGAGCCTATGCTCGCCTTTTACGAACTGCCTGACAGGAAGGTAGGTGGTCTTTTCTGCGAAAGAACCGGACCAACACGGGAAAACGCTTATCTACGTCACATGTAGGTTTTGATAGGGTTATCGATTTTTTTTACTTCTAGGATATGTCATTTCATGTGTGTGCCAATGTCTTTAACATCATAAGTGCAAAAGTGGCCGAGATATGGCCTATTGTGGTAATCTACCGGCTACTCTACTATCCGGACCGGAACACGATACTATCATTATAAAAAAAGTATCTTCACGCTCATATCCCCGAAGAGATAGGCAAAGGCACAACCAGAGCACCCACGACTAGCCGAAGACACTAAGTCCAACAATGTGAAAGATGGCATGCCCATCGCCAACCAAAAAAAGTTTTATTTATTACAATATTGGAAAATACCCGTTTTCTTTTAGTTGGCCACCCAGGAATCGAACCTGGGACCTCATGCAATCAAGTCTATCACCTGGAACACTAAACCAAAGAGACCACTGTCATTATGGTAGCAGAATTAGGTATGCTGGCGGATCTCTACCTCGTACTCTACCACTAGTAGTCTTGTTGGCCTATTTTACGTATGCTCGTCATATACAAAAGGCCTGACTAGAAGACACCTGATCAATTGTAAATAATGGATCCGGACCAAGAAAATAATCAAAAAATTGATGTCATTTACAGTATTAATAGTGCATTGCTTCCTACTCTGTAAGCTACCTAACCTTAAAATCAGAACAGTAACAAAGAGTTGGCTACCACTCAAAAGTACCACTATCTACTACCATAAATACTCGATAAGGTTAGTCTATTGATGGAGCTCATTTATTCTAATAGAGTTTTGTACATAGATATATACACCCTAAAATTCATGCAGGTACAAAACCAGTACGATTTCTGAAGACCTGCCTATCTTCGTACACATTCATTCCTTTTTCACATTCATTCATTCTGAAACGTGGAGTGTCAACCTAGGTCTCCCCGAGTACATACATCATTTTACATTTTTATAGTATATCTGTATCTAATAATTTATATGATATATATAAAAGCTTAGTCATACCATAGCATACAACTTTTATAAAACTTCTGAGAGTAGTAACCGCTCACCCTATTTTCTTAGAAATTGCCTAATTTCTTTTCTCAGAATTGAACATCCTGCGGATGACTCTAGAAATTATTTATTCCACGCACTTAATCTTTGTAGGAAACAAAACAAAAGTGTTTTTTTTCTAGATGCTCACTAAACATGAAAGATAAGTCACTAAAAATGTTTCTTCTCGGAAACCAATTGAAAGTGTCAAACTTTTACATTACATCTTAGTCCAGCAGCAGCAGAATAGAGCAGAATGAAGAATATCAAGACGTATCGTAAGAGGCGAGCATAGGCTTACCGTTACTGACAGCGTGACATCTGACTAGGTGGTAGAGTTTTGCACAGACTCGTCCGGATTAGTACCACCGCCTTAACTATTCCTGCTACCATAACGTCAGTGCTTGCCGTTGATGTGTTACTGTTCAGAGGAGAAGGTAGCTGGTAAACTTACTTTGGCTCGAGGCCGAACATCCCGGCCTCAGTTTGGCAACGCACCATTGCCACCTTTGGTCTTTCTACGAGGCGTGAATTTCTCACCATCAGGGAATCCGTCTTCTTGTTTGCCTTTGCATAAAAAAAATAAAAATGAATGGTTTAAAAAACTGAATAATCCTTACAGTTCAACGTGAAAATCTGATTTCATGTTAAAACTGCTGAATCGTTTTTAATGAATATTAGATGTTCGACATAGTCTATTTTTATCTCAATATCTCAATGCCCACACCGATATCAAGGTGGCACAACTATTGTGAACCGGTACTTGGTTAAGAGACTTCGCGTAATCAACCAGACCTGGTCGTACACGTGACCGATAAACCACAGATATGATATAAGAACTCCCTAATGTCCGTTAGGGAAATTAGGGAATTTCCGAAAATATTTTAAAAAAAGCTATTCAAAGAGCCGTACCATTATAAAATTGTAACTTATTTGATGATAATAAATCTGGAAATAATTTTCAATATTGCTTATCCGAGTCTTTTATACTAATCTTTAGGCATCCGTTTAATAGGTCTGCCTTTTTATTATATTTTTCTTTATATGTTATTTATTTTCAAGATGCTTAATTTGAAGTTTAAGTTATTTTGGAACTTAATAGAAGAAGGCGTTACTTTGCGGAAATCCATACTTAAATCTAAATAAAATTATTTAATTTGCAATTTTCGGAAATTTTTGGCGGAAAATTGCAAATTCAATAATTTTATTTAGATTTATTTTGGAACTAATTGTCACGTTTGTAATGACAATATTTTTTAACGCAATTGTTTATATAATATTACAATTTTGTAATACTGACTTTTAAAGAGAGATAAATGTTATCCTTTGTTTTTTTAGACTATTGACTATCTAAATGGAAAGCTAAATCACTAATTCAAGCGGTATAAAGTCGCGGGTAAGAAGTAGTTTCATAAAATTTAGAATAACAATTATTATGAGCATTTTATAACTCAATAAGTATACAGTAAAGATTGTCATTTATTTTAACAACTTTTTTTTATATAGTAACACATTTAAGGCTGAAATTTAATTGTACCCGAGTT
The DNA here is from genome assembly GCA_002245475.1 of Calephelis virginiensis. NCBI lineage: Eukaryota > Metazoa > Arthropoda > Insecta > Lepidoptera > Riodinidae > Calephelis > Calephelis virginiensis. Next base: position 20,620 of record NJDC01010300.1, on the reverse strand, counting down.
GGTAACTCTTTATAAACGAGACCACAAGAGTGCAAGTGGCTTTGATGTCATGGCAGGAATAAACATGGCGGAAAATGATTTATACGAGTTGATACGTAACTTCGCGGAAGTTATTTCGATATCTGCTGTTTTGAAATCGATAGAATTAATTAGTTAAAATGTTCGATTAAGAGGCCGGTGCATGAAAAGGCTTAGTTACATTTTTTATGTAATAAATTTTATAAAATAAAAACATTACAAATTATTTATAGATATGACTGATTAGAATTTCATATTTTTTCATTTAAAGTATATTTTGTATGCCGATATTTACTATTCCATTTGATAGCAGGTAACCTTAATAAGTTTAACAAATCAAAAATATGTAAATCATAATTCAATTAAACAATTTTTCTAATATTAGTTGCTTTTTTCAGAAAGGATCAATCGCTTTCGAGAAAACATCATTAATATTTGTATGAATACAACATTGATGAAAGAGTCGCCATTGTCGTGTTCCGTGCGAGAATACTAAGATCCCGACCGTAAGATAGTGATGTGACGGTAACATGCGTGGTGGCTATATGCGAAAATTGTTTCTTAAAATAACGAGCCTGTTTTGTGTTAAAAAATCCCAATTTTCAAACATTTTTACTTTAAGTTTTTAATTCAATTGCATGTTCTAAAGATACAACGTTTATTAAAATACCATTTCAAATTGATTCTCAGAAAAATAACAATTTAGCGACCGTCAGACACGGGCCACATCGCCTGCATAATACCACCGCCCGTCGCTGACTCATCAAATTTTCACAAACTAAATTACTCACTTCGCTGTAACATCATTATTTTAATTTTCATTAGTAATGAAGTGCCATCTGTGCGATGTTATTTTTATCTAACACTGTACTTTGAAATTCGTTGTTAGTTTTTAGTTATATTCGTTTCGTCTAACAAGTTGATAGAAGAAGGCGTTACTTTGCGGAAATCCATGCTTAAATCCAAAGAAAATTATTTAATTTGGACTTTAGTAAGTTATCTTTAAATTAGAAGACGTGTGCTTTTGCTATCTTATACTTAACATGTTTTCTTCAAAAGCCAAATGTCAATAAATATGCGAGCTAGGTAATTCCAAGTATCATATAAATTTTATTAAATTTTATACTCATGGTATAACTAAATGTTAATGAGTTAGTAAGTAATTTATTATAAACTGCCTTCTGACGCATAATCAAATCCGAAAGCTAGTAAAAAATCCGGCCCTTATTAATATTTGCAAACGTAACATTAGAATTTTCAAGCTTATTTGCATAAAAAAATAAAAGCGGTCCAACTGTTGGACTTGACTTCATGAGGGCCCTGGTTCGAAACCCGGGTCCAATAACAAAAAGAAAATGTGGTATTTCCAATTTTCTAATGTAAAAGTATTGCTCGGGATCGGATGTGCCCGGTTTACGATAGGCTTGCCACCTATCACATTGTGGGACTTAAGTGTCTTCGGCTAGTCGTGGGTGACCAGCTTGTGTGTGGGCGTGAAGATGCTTTTTTGAATATTTAATATGTTTAATGTAATTATATAAAATAAAACAATGTATATATTAAATTAGTATATACGAAGTAGTACTTCGGAGATATGGGCGTGAAAATACTTACTTACTTAATATCAGTAAAGCTATTTTATAGATAACCACTATTTTATATATCATTTATTTATTTGGTAAATGAATCTCATTTGTGTGTAACTTTCTAACTAGATTTGTATATAGTTTAATAATTGTAATACAGTAAAGTCAAACTAAAAATTACATTTGACTTAAATTCATGTCACTCTTAGCCTATCTATATATATCTAACATACTTCCAATAAACTTCCAATAAACTATTTATAACTAGCTGTTGCCCGCGGCGTTGCCCGCGTGGTCCCACAGTAACATTCTTTCGGGACAAAATCTATCCTATGTGTTAATCCAAGTTAACTTCAACAATGTTAGTGTGCAAAATTTCATGAAAATTGGTTCAGCAGTTTTTTGCGTGAAGTTGTAACAAACAAACAAACAGACAAACTTTCGCATTTATAATATTAATAAGATACGATAAATATATTTGTGAAAGACAAAGTTGGGTAAAAGTTAAGTACTTTGAGAATGTTATGATATTAAGTATTTTAAAGTCGAATTTTAATAAAGTATCAAATGTGATCTTACAAATTGACCAAAGTTTTGACCGAAGATAGTTTTGACCGCCTCGTTGGTCAAATGACTTGCGTACACGCCTTACCACACTGACCAACCGCGAGACTCTGGTTCGATTCCCGACGGGGGCAAGCATTCGTGTGATGGACATTTAGATGTCTGTATTTTCGGGTCCCAATCCGAAAATTTGACCGCTTTTTTGGTCGAGGGGTTAGCGTAGCGTATACCCCTTAATTTGAACGACCAACCGCGAGAATCAGGTTCGATTCCCGACGGCCAGGCCCCCGTTCTTTCTCTGTTTGTTTATTTGTATGATAAACATTTAGTTACCTGGTCCTAGATCTGAGTGTTTATTAAATTTATTCTGGTATCGATTTAAGTATTACAATCGTTGGCTAACACTCACAATACATCCTATTAATATTATAAATGCGAAAGTTTGTAAGTATGGATG